>JAZHYW010017574.1:0-26330 GCA_037355805.1 Ixodes ricinus | reverse complement strand
CCAGGGCGACCTCGCCGCGATGGTTAACCTCCGCGGTCGGGAGGTTAACCATCAAGAACGACTAGTCGACAAGAATGAGTCGATGAATCACTGCGGACTCTTCCGAAGCGTCGGAAGGGCGACCGTCTTTAGAGGCGCCCTATAGAACAAGAGTAAGGAACATCGGATGCGCGTTGCTTTCGTCTCGCGACCGCCGCTGACCAAATTCCTTTCGCAGTGTAGTAACGGTGGTGCGGCAACTTCGCTTCCCCTGGAACTTAGGTAAATGAAGAATTTGGAATTGGGCATCCATTCGTCCCCCCTCACCCACCCCCCTAGAAGCATGGCCTTTCGGTAGACAATGCCGGAGTGCGTGTTGATATGTTTCTTCTTTTTGTAAAAACTACGGCGGTCTGCTTTTATTTTAACTTCTAATCGCCGCTTATACGCTTGCCAATGGGGCTACTCTTTTGCGTCTAGACGGTGCAATGTTTCATTAGCTTTTTATCTGTGTGTTCTTTTCTAAGGTGTACGAAAGATTTACGCCCCTGGCCGGATCTAGGTAGGAATATGTGATGAACTATAGAGCGTTTTTAAAAACAATAACAACTAGAATTAATCCTTCCTGTATTTCGTTTTTCTTCTTATTGTTGTTAAGTTTGCATACGGAGTCAGAACGCTCGTATCCGTTTGTATACCGATGCGAGATCGAAGGGTCGCGCCATAAATCAAACTCGAGGAAATGTAAATAGGTATCGCGACTTCCCCGCACGTTAGTTACCCCGTGTGACCTCAAACCTGGTTAAGAACTTCGATGTTGCGTCACGTTTGTGCGTAGTTTGCAACAAGCACGAACTTTGGGCTTCATGTTGGTTGCGCCTGCAAATGATAAACTTACAGGTTATGATCGAATCCTGCTGAGGAATTCAATTGATTTTCATTCAGTACACGTTAAAGATTTGATTCCGAAAACCTAATTGTAACATTCAGCCCACAATGATTAGCTTCATGTAAGATTCTTGTACGAATGTGTGTAATCATACATGTATAATTGTATGTTTTTGTGAAAATGAGTATGTGCGTTTTACGCATGAATGAGAATGTTTGAATTTTCTGCGCACGTAAAATTGTGAATGCTGAATGTTTCATAAAATTATGTTTCCTTTTTTCTTTTTAGATTACAAGCCGTGTGGTGTCGATATCAGCGTCTCCGTCGGATCTTATATATTAAAGCATCGATGTACATACGCATTCGTGCGGCATTCTTCATGAGTATCATCAAAGATTCGCAACGCATCACAAATTTAAACCGAGAGTAAGAGCTCCAAGGTGCAAGTTTGTATCCCTACACCGTGAAATTGAGTTAAATTAAAGTTTGCTCGAGGCAACAGCGACGTAAACGTTTTCACTTTAAACAACAATGCCTCGGACGCTTCATAATCGTGAATGATGACTTAATCTGAATTTATTAACGGGCGACAGCAGCCTGATTAATAGAACGGACGTTAGACCGGTTGTTGCTTTGAACGGTTAATTAGCATCGCGGAGGTAGTCAGACAAAGAGGTACTTTTCTCACAGCTTGCATAAACGCTTGATTGCCAGCTATACTACCGATCATGCGCGGCTCGATCGCGGTATTAAAATCCGACGAGACGACGAGACAAGTGGTAACGCAATAGACCCTTTTCAAGGGTATGCGCCATCTCGTAGCTACTCCGCCAACTATCGGAGTTTGCCACTGTTTGGGCACCTGCTCTGAGCATGTATTGGACATGAGGACTGCTTAAGCTATCGGAGTGAACTCGGCTCGGCTTGTTTCGAACACAAGAACATTTAGAGTTCGGCGCCCTAGCAAAAAGATCCTATAGGTATAAGAAATTGCCTTGCCCAATAAACGCATATGATCAGATAAGATCGTATAAGAGAATACAAGAAGCATATAAGAACATATATACCATTATATAAGAAGTTGTAAGAAACTTTCTATTAGTTTCTTATAACTTCTTGTATAATCGTATAGTGTTCTTATATAGTACTTGTATGCTCTAATTGTGAGATCTTATTTGATCACATGCGTTGATTGGATGAAGTCATTTCTTATATATATAAGATTATTTTACTAGGGCACGGAGACTCGAATTCAGTCACGCGCTTCGTGCACAAGAAATGGCGCCCCCAGTGTTGCTTGGTGAGGTTTTCCAAGGTGTCTATTTACCGTCATTTGCAAAAGAGACGAAAGCAACCGCTGTACCGTAACACCCCGAAGAAACGGCCACCCACGATGAAGTAAATAAAAAAAATCATTAGGTTTTTGGGGTTTTTTTGTATTAGGGAAAACTATTAAGTGGGTGACCATTCGGTGGGCGTTAATTTCGGTGTATTGTGGCATATTAGCATGCGCTCTGGGAGCAGGTAGCGTGGAGTCAAATTAAATTAGAAGTCCCCCTCCCCCTCTTTTTTTTTTCTTCCTCCCATAAAAAACAAAAACAAAGAAGAAACGAACGACTAAGTCCTGAGTTCGCCCCGTCAGAAACCCCTCCAATTAAAATATTCAGCAGCGACTGCAAGCGTCACAGCCGGCAGGAAACCATTCCCACAAGAAGATGCGTTCTCCTCAAAACCAACAGAGCAACGAGTGTGTGAACCGGTAAACAATGGAGTCCCGATTCGCGCGTAACTCATCATCAACCATCGCGACCTCTCGAAACAAAAGAAATTCCTCGAAGCCGCGACTCTAATCAAAGCGGGGGGTATAAGTACATACGCGTATATACTAAACGTCCGCGGTGTTGCCAAGGCAAGATGGCCATCGCTTAGCGCGCGGCATGGGAGAGAGAAGACACCTCGCATATCTCATCCTGCTGTTTAATCACGAGTCACGTTTAAAAGAAGGGAAGGGATCGTGAGGAAGGGAAGAGGCTTGTATGCACGAGTCCACCCACATCTCAGGGTGACCCAGAATCTAGACCCGTTACCGTCCCTGAGCCTGAAACGGTAAGCGCCGCGCACTTCGTAACCATAATGAGCCTGAGAGATGCGTTTGCGTGTCCTTCGTCCCCGTGCTCGCGACGCTGTTTCCGATCGAAGCGTCACGGCGCACCTCTTTTTTTTCCGGGTCCGAACGTTACGGCCGGCACCTCCGCGTTCCATTGCCACGCACGTAAGCTCCGTCTCGCTGCTTGTCGTCCCTTTAAGCTTGGCGATAGGGTGCCGCTAATTGATGCTGCAGTACCCGGTCCGGTGTGTTTTATGGCGGCGGAAGAGAGTGATTGTGGGAGGCCGACACGATGTGTGTAGGATCTGCGTTAGGGGGTTTAGTTGAGCTACGGTTACTCACGGCTTAAGAAACGCTGGACGTGGTGAATCCCACGCAGCTTAGGATTGCTTCTCTACCAATCAGAATACGGCATCGGCTAATAAGCTACTCCCTGCGTTTATTAAGTCGTTTAGCGATTATGCGGCGAGAGAGTATTCAAAAACGCCGTCTTGGACGGGTCGGAACGGAAGAATTATTGCCTTGCTTTGTATGTTTATACAGCCTTGATGTTGGCACGCCTCAACATGTGACCGGTCTCTTAGCTGTAGATGAGAAATTTAGCCAGTGAAGTGCAACCGCTAACCTGGGGTTGTTAACGTGCATCACGCAGTAGTGATTACACGAACGCGAGCCGGTACGAAACTCATCCAGATCGAAACGGGCGCGGGCGGTGGGGGAATGGAAGAAAGGGTACGTCGGTTGAAGGGCGACATAGAGGAACCCGCGATGACGAGGTTGAGGGCGGCGAGTAACGAAAAGCAGGCGGGCGGATTTGGCGGGTAAACAAAAACCATAAAGTTCGCAAGCAGCAGACGAACTTGCGCACCGTGTAGTCGGTTCGTACACGTTAATATGGACAGCTGAGCAGTTTTGACAAAGGACGAGGGTAAAAAACAAAAAAAAATACAGTGGTGTTTTTTTTTGTTGTTGTTGTTGTTGTTTTTGGTTGTCCATATTAAGAAGCATGAAGGATGACATAAACGGTGTTGGTTGAAACAGTAAACTCTGGGAAACAAAAATTTAAAAAATCGTGATTGAAAAAAAAAAAAAACGTTTCGCTTACGTAACAGCAAAATATGTTGTGATAGCTCGCAGTGAACGGCGCTACTGGGAAAACATAGAAAGAAGACTGCAGGATCCACTACTTCAGTCTTGGAAAAGGGACAGTTCGACACGTGAATATAACTAATAAAAAAAGTAAAAAAGAACACAATAAAAAAAAACGCTTTCCGTCTTTATGCGTCGAACAACAATACCTTAAAACCTGTATTAGTCAGTTTCGTTTTAAGTACAACCGACCTTGTTACGAGCACTCCCCAATACCACCAACGAGATATGGATACTACCGGTCGATATAACAACATCAAATGTTGGAACACGACGCAGCGCGGTTCAGCGCAACACAGTCAACGGAAATGTCCCAACCAGACTAAAGCTATCTAATGTGCTTTTACGTTTAGGGTATCGGTATTGCGCTCTCCAATTTCCTTGTGGGCACCGCCATTTTGGTTGCTTAGTGCTGAGCGGGCGCAATTAGCGATCTTGCGATTCAAGAATACGGCTTCCTGATATTTAGATACTGTGGTGGGAAGCTCATGAATGGATGGATGCTAATGGCTGCACCCTTTATAACGGGCGGTAGCATGCGCCACCTAGCCTATAAAAACCAAAGGTATTATTCCTCCCCTCGCCATCCAAGCCAATTTGCTTCCCCTTTTAATTTTTTGTAACTATATTTGTAACTTTTGTAACTAATCAAACGATATCGTTATTAGTGTTGTCATTTTGAGCGCTTTTCCCGCATAAGAGAGCGGTTTTCTGAGTTGTCCAGCGGAAAACGTTGCCGCATTGCGGTTGGCGGGATTTCGAAGCGGTTTTCCAGTCATGCTGGAGTGTTTTCTGGCAGCCTAAAGAATGTTCTTCAGTTCACACTTATCAGTCGTAAATAGCATAATTTCTGTGGTAATTGAAGTGTCGTAGGTTTGTTATTTTTGCTTATACGCTCGACAAAATATATGTCCGGAATGAAAACAACGCTTTCGACGCCACAGAGGTATTGCGGGGGCAAACAAAGTTCGTTGGGACAAACATCGGAACAGTTAAAACTGTCGTTCTTAACTGATGCTCTAAATTCAGCGATGTTTATCGGTTTTTAGAAATTAACCTAGCGATTTTTTTTTGTCGTTGTTGGCAGATTTGTTTGTTCTGCTCTGTCACTAAGTGGTGCAAGCTACCGCCAGTTTAGTAAGGGTACAGCCGATATCTATCTGTCCAGCGGACTCTCCAAAAACTGGCAATCATGATTTAAATCGCCAAGATGGCCCAAAGCGTCGTATCTCTGAAGCCCAGCTTGATTATTCACCGACAGAATCAAAACGGCAGGGCGTCTCTTTCGGGTTCCCGGCCTCCAGCACGCGCTCACTGCCTTCAGCCGTGCATTGATTGCGCTTGTCCATTCGAAGCTCACGAGGCGCCCAAGCGCTATTAGCGCTAGGAAGCTCGCACTGGAGACGGGGCAACTGAAAGACCTTCCTGCCGTTCTCATTCTGGCAGTGACTACACGGCTAGAGACTCAGGGAGAGGAGGAGAAGAGAGCGCGCGGGCGGCGTCCGGACACCTAGCTCTGGTTGGAATCATTAGAGGGTAGACACAAAGCTATAGCTACCTTTGTCTTTACTGCCACTTCGAACGTATTCAAACGCAAACGCAGGACGCCGGTGTTCTGCGCTCGAACGCGTCTGAAGAGTGCGTAGTGACAAAAGCAGCTAGCATTGCATCTACCCACTAATAATTTCAACCAAGGCTCTGTGTCTCTTCCTCTCTCTCTCTCTCTCTCTCACTTTCTACCCGTCTAGTCTTAACCAAACGAAGAAGCGTACGTCCAGACAGTTCGAACTAGCAGCGAGTCCAGCCCCCCCCCCCCCCCCCCCCACGCGAACCACAAAGACGTCCCTTTCAACTGCACGTGTCGTGAAGCACGAGCAACCACCCCCGCTGACGCAATCGTGGTGGAAACCGAGAAACCGGCACAACGCCCGCTATTCTTTCCTTCCGACGACGACGACGAAGACCGCCGCTGGACGTTTCGACTCTTGCCTCTTTCTTCCGCGCTCTGGAATGTCCATTGTAACCACAAAAGCCCAGACGGGGCGGAGGGGTGATTGGAGATCGGGATGGCCCTGTGTCTTCTGGCCGGACCGTCCAGTTCCGGCGCACGACGGACGAGCAGAAGGAGAATGGGGGGACACATAAAATAAATGGACGACGGACCCTCTTTTATTTGCAAACTTATTTTTTCTTGTATTTTATGCTTTCGCAGTTGACGGGGCTCATTCAGCCGGCGGGGTTGAACGCTGACGGCCGTTCGTCTGTGGGGGTCGGTGAGTGTGTGTGTGCTGTGTCTGTGTCGCAGACTGATGCGCGCGCGCCCGAGGTACGCAGGACGGATCTGACCTGTCTCGAGAGCGAGCACGAGCGCACGAAAGTGACGAGTACGCTTCCTCGTCTCGAAATGGGTTCCTGTTCCTCTTATTCTTCACTTTTCAACACGAGACAAAGAGCAAACAAAACAAAACAACAAAACAGGGAACTACGAAGAAAATGCTGCTTTTAAAAGGGATTCCGCCCTTCTGTGTTGTAGAGTCAAAAAAAGAAGAAAGAAAACAGGGAAAGGAGAAATGGTCACGCAGGTAATGTGTGTCGTACAATCACCGTGTTGGCGTTATAACAAAGAAAAAAAGAAAAAAGAATCTGGCTTTGTGTCTCGTCGAACAGTGCCGTCCCAACGCATACTTCAACCTACGTTGGCGTGCCTGCAATTGTGTTTATGTAACTAGACGGAGAGTGGAAAAACACGTTAGATTACCTGATCGGAATCTAACGGTTCCTGGCGCGTAGAACGTCTTATAATTGTAAGAAAAAAACGCCGTCTGATTCTCGGCTGGCGACGTCCCAATGCGCGTCCGGCACCTGCCATTGAAGAAAGAAGGTCATTAAAAGCATAACCAACAGCGTTTCGCAACAGCCACTCTATGCTTCCCACGCATGATTTGCTGTGTTACACGTCCAGGTGTGCCGGCGTGCTTTTGTGTAAACAGAGCTGAAAGCTGCACGTCAGATAATAGTGAGTTTTAGTATTGCATATACGAGCGAACGCAAGCACCGTGCGTTTGTGCTCCACAATGCGCGTGCGCGGAGACCAGACTATAGGGTCTTCAATTGGCGCATAGCAACGACGCGCATGCGTAGCGTGGAGCACGCAAGGCTAACGCAAACGCAAATAGCTTGCGTTTTCTCCTATATGCACCCTAAAACTCTCTGCTTGCTTTTGCTTTGCTTGCTGCTGTTTTGCTTTGCTCATGCTTGCGTTTGCTTTGCTCTGCTTGTGTTGGCTTTGCTCTGCTTGCGTTTGCTTTACTTTATGCAAATACCTTGGGTAAAGCAAAGCAAACGTACCTTTATCTCTTATTTAATGAGTCTTGCAATGGATAGGACAGATGTGGTATGGAAACTGTTAAACCAAGTATTAAGTCGGGGTCCCTCTAAACCATCTATACATGTATACATGTAATAAAAGAAAACTGTCAGCCTTTCCACTCTGGTGAAGAAGGAAGACCAGCGAAGTTGTACTATGGTCGAATGAAGTATTTATAAATGTAAGGATTAAGGTGTGATTGGGTAATTGGCTATTTGAACGATTAAAGCATCAGACATATATATAACGATCCCGGGTTGTTATTTATTTCGTAACCACAGTGACCATGGCCTTGTGATCGCTGTGGTACACCGCCATAGGGTGTACTCTGGCGGCAGGCACATTCTTCGTGAAGACGAGGTCTATACACGTCCGATGCCTGGTCGGGCACCGTATGTTCGTTCCCACACGCAAGCCCGAAGCGCTCGAGCATAAACGAAGTGAACCAACTTCGCTCCTGGCGTGCAGTGTCAACGTTAAAAACACCCGTCACTACGGCAGACATGTCGTCGCCGAGCATGACCCAGCCGAAGACGTCCATCATAAATGCTTCAGTGTATCTCTTAGGCGTCGGGGGGGGGGGGGAGGCATAACGATGGCGACCACCGGACAATCGCCCACCCTGACGGAAGGGCTGGAAAGGTTGCCGTTATCTATGAGCGACGGAGGCAACCAGATTGCTTGTCTGGTTGCCGCCGTCGGTCATAGATGGCGTAGCTTTCAGAGTTTTGTGTAGTTTTGTGTCGACATTTGTTTGGTGCCGGACACGAAACTGGGAAACTAGCCCTTAACAGCTCCGCTCCAAAAAGATAGTATACCATCACAAGGAAAAGTCCCCGCAGAAGCTTTCAATAGTTACCTTACTAGCCTCGTTAATAGCGTACATATATCTTTATCAATAACATATTTGAAGCCTATGAACGTGACTAGCGCTGTCTTTTCCCAGCGGATCAAAATGAGATCTTTTCTATTCTGTCGTCTCTTAAAAATAGTAACTCCTTTGACCTCGACGATTTGCAGATCAAACCAAACAAAGCACGTTCTAGACTTTCTGTCACCTGTATTAACACACATAACGAAAATTACATTGTCCAGCGGTATTTTTCCTAAGAAAGTGCAGACCGTGAAAGTCATTATTTTGTTTAAGGGAGAGAACAAAAACGAATTATAGACATATATCGATACTACATGTGTTTTCGAAATGCCTTAAAAAATGTTCTAAAAGAAACACGTTTTTGGAGAACATTCGCATTAATCACCGGCTCACAGTATGGTTTTCGTAAAGGTCGATCTACATAGCTTGCCTTGCTAGAGCAGAAGGAATTAATTTTAAAGTCGTTCGAAGAAAAAATTTGGCAGAGACACGTAAGACTGCTTACATGTAGGAATGCAAAAACATTCTAACACGCATCGCATTCCTACAAGCAGCCCACCACGTCTTCCTTATCGCACACGGCACTCCGGTGGTGACGTCACGCTCTCCTCCTGCGCCCCCCCCCCACGCCCCCCCCCCCCCCTGCGCAGGCGCAGCGAACCCCGCCGGCTTCCCGACGACTTCCGTGACGAAGCATCCGCGTTGCTGTGCTTCTCCTTGTGCTTTATTTCTGAGGCGCGTCCGCTTCGACCTTGAGCGCCCCCACAGTGGCCGAGGGCTAGCGCACACCAGCTTGGAGAACGTGGAGCGAAAGCTCGCGCTACAGGACCCAGGGATTCTGAGCTCAATCCCCGCCCACTACCCGTTTCGATCTGGATGAGCGTTGTACTTGCATGTGGTTGTGTATGACTACTGCGTGATGCACGTTAAATATCCCAGGATAGCGGTTTGTACTGCACTGGTAAAAGTTTTCATCCAACGTGAACGTCTTGATCAAATAAACTTAAGCTAATCTAAGATGTGCCTACATAAATCTTAAATCAACATATGGAAGGGGAAATTAGTGACTTTCCGCGAGGAGCCAAACTTTTTTTTTTTTACTCCGGTTTCTGAGGTGAATGCGAGATCAAGCAATGATGGTCCGGGTCATATTTTGTTATATTTATGTTCAAACAATATGTTAAATCCATGTTTTCGGGGAGAGCATTCAGCTATATACGAGCGACGTAGCTGATTTTTTTCCGGAGATATAAAAGTTTGAAGCTCAAGGCGCGGAGATCGCCAAGGTTTATCTATGGTACTTTGCACAGCCGTCGATCTCACACCTAAGCAGGCACATAGTAATAATTTTTTTTCACCTATTTTATGAAAGGTTTGCGACATGTACACAAAATATTAAAAGCTACAATCAACAATTTTTATGCAAGGAACTTTACGAAACACGTAAAATAAAAACATTTTAGGTACATAATCACAAATTAGTTACCAACAAACTACTTCATGTAAAACGACGCAATATATATATATATATATATATATATATATATATATATATATATATATATATATATATATATATATATATATATATATATATATATATATAACGGGCATGGTGGCTGGGGGTTGGCGGGGGGCGGAGTCCGGCCTTCGTCTTCCTGGCGAAGGCCGTACTCCGGCCGAAATGTCGAAGAATAAATCGTCCGTTGTTGCTGTTTTCATCAAGGGTTTTGCTTTTCTTCTCAGTTATATATATATATATATATATAATATATATTATTGATCATCTCTACATTCATTTACGAATATACAAGAAACTGTTCTTAGCCACTATTGTAGTACTGTCATTAATGCAGAAACACAGCTCATTTCTCTAAATGCGGCAAAATTCCACGTCAATATTTAAAGAATTCCACTTTTTATTTTCTTCAAACTGTCCTTAACCGTTTACAGTGACTTGAACTAACTTGCGATGGCAAAACATGGAGTAGCGTATGACCTCCTTAAAGAGAAAAACGACAACAAACCTTCACTCCAATTGAGCTAGTTTTTCTTCGTTATAGGGTGTATCTACTGGATGCCATATTTGAGAGCGATGTTTACAGCACGTGCTCAGAACGAGCTCTCATTAATAGGCTGCTAAGACCGGCGATCTCGATGGTGCGGAATGCACGTGGCGAAAAAACTGTGGAATGCTTGCCGTCGGCACGCGCTCAGCAGTCGCGCACACAGCCATGGCTGCCAGCGAATACTCCCTATAAGGGTCACATTTCTATAGTGAACTTGTGATTTCAATATATCGCCAGTTATTTCGTGCATGCCCCCGTAGCTCCCGCCCTCAAGCCGCGGTAACATACATAAAAAACTGACAGTCTAGAGACACTGTCGGAGGTGGGCACATGCACGATGTAGACATGCTTCGAGCATGAATGAGACGCGTCCGGAAATAATCTTGTCATCATGTTCCTGCAGCGGACAACCTGTCTTTTGAACTACGTACGAACAGCGCGAATGCGCTTTAAGACAGAACGATCTAAAGAAAAAAAAAATCCTCTCCCCTTCACAAAAAAAAAAAAGACGCTTCAATTTATTTTTAGGCGCTTAATCGTCTTTTCACCCCTCTTTATCGCTCATGTGTACACAAACTGCGCGATCTCTCGCCTCGAAGGAGATCATTAAGCTTTCCTATATTACGCAGACACCGCGATACGGATGGTGGAAGAAAATCGCGGGTTAGATTTACGGCGACACTTTGGGTCAGGATCAAGTGGCCTTGTTCTCCGTCTCGAATTCCCCGCTTATTTGAATGAGCATCGCCTCTTGCAGATGCCACGCACACACTTCGGTGCACGGCGGCGTGCATCTTGCCCCAAGGCGCGCTCGATACAAATCTTCCCGGGAGGCAAGGTCTCCATTCCGCGCCGATGTCCACGTCCTTTAATCTGATCATAGCTCAAACCTTAACCTATAATCCGCTGCCAGTGCTAGTGAACGATTTATATCGGATCCCGAGCGGCCGAGCGGGCCTGGGTAAGGGACAGCATACTGAACCCGGGAAGGGGCTTAAGACGCTTACGCAGCGCCCGAGACCACGCAAAAGATATATATAAAAAAAAGTAATCGCTAATACGGGCATCGTGAGAAAAATAAAATAAGATGGTGTTTGATTCGTTTTATCGAAAATGAGCGAGTAAAAATGCGATCGCAAAGATAAAGCTAGTGATAAAAAATATAAACGAGGGATAACCTTCTAGCCCCACGCGCTTTACACGCCAAATGAAGCAACAACAAAAACAAACATAAAAGAAACCGACGCGTATTACACTTGCAAAACTGGAAACTTAAGAATACTGAGCCGGACACATTAATTCGGTGGGAAAAACAAACAAAAAAATGCATCGTGTGTGAATGTCGCAAAGTGTCGGTGTACCAGAGCCGCACTGTACGTTACCCTCTTGCACCCTGGAGCAAGCATTTTACGGAAGGTCAATGGAAAATAAGCTAGGCCGCTCGAAACAACAAAATAATAGATAAAACTCGCGAGAGAAATAAACTGCCGAACGAACAGGCCAGGCCGGTGGTGGACGAACAAACTCGGGGACATAAACAGGCCAGGGATGCGACGATGAACGGGTATACCTTGCGCGACTCTTGATCCTTGGCGACGCGACGCAGCGTTGCGCATTCCAAACAACGTCGTTTTTATTTCCCCCGTTTAATAGGCGCAACCTGATCGCTGCATGCTGCGCCTGTGGCGAGGTAATGCAACCACAACGAGAGGCACTTTATAAAATCCGGAGCAGCGTCGCTCACATCCCAGCTGTGTGTGCGCGTGGGCACTGGGTCACGTGGAGCTTATGGGGCACTAGCTTCGAGTGACTGTGGGGGATATCATTATGCGCTGATCACGGGGACGCCGCTGGTGTAAAACCGAAAAAGCAGCCGGGTTTAATGGTAACGAGAAAGACAAAGGTATACAGGGTGTCACAAAAGAAAATTTACACGCTCTTTTTAGCGAAAACATAAACTGGGCATCACCGAACGCTCATTCTCCGCCGAAAGGTAGAGCTAGAGGTCACAACAGATGCCCAAAGTTTCAGCCTGATCTGATAACTTGATCAAAAGTTATAAGGGATTTTCTGAAAATTTCAATGGGAAAATGGAGCCCATTTTTGCCCGTTTTCGGTTTCTGGTGCCATAGAGCCCCATGTGTTCGAAAACTCAGTCGGCCGCCATTTTCCCATTGAAATTTTCAGAAAATCACTTATAACTTTTGATTAAGTTATCGGATCGGGTGAAACTTTGGCATTTGGTTGTGACCTCTAGCTCTACCTTTGGGCGGAGAATGAGCGTCCGGCGATGCCTAGTTTATTTTTGCGGTAAAAAAGACCGTGTAAATTTTCTTTTGTGACACCCTGTACTTTTACGCGTTGCAGTCATTTGTACACACTTTTTGGAGTTCAAAATCCATGTTCCACTTTGTGCACCACGAATGAATTGAGGAGAGGAAGCGATTAAGGAATTCCGGGTCTGACAGACTCTTTACACTGGAAAATAAAACACGCTCGTCGGCAAAAAAGCAACATTTCAAACAGACGGATTACATATTTTCAAGTCATTGATAAATATTAAAAAGAAGAGTGGCCCAAGGATCGATCCTTGGAGCACACCCGATAAGACAAAGTGATTCAGGCGAGAAAACAACATCAACAATTCCATACTGTCGTATTTTTGTTAGGTAAGAATCGAGCCAACGTAATATGTTCTCGTTAGTGATAACACAACGCAACTTGTGTAGCAGTTTTCGATGGGAAACGCGATACGTTACGATACGGATCACCGGGACGCGTATTCCGACAAAGCTTAGGGAGTAACTCGGCAGGCCATTCTCGGCACTCTGATTGGTGCGTTTTCATAAACGTCACATCGCCCGTGGCTTAAAGAGGAGAGAGAGAGAGAGAGAGAGAAAGTACGGGGTATGGGGGCCGGGGGCATGCTTAGGTAAACAGGCTTCAGTGTTTCACGCACTAGCATTTAGCCGGATCTTAGATTTGCTTACAAGTTAAGTGGAAGCAAAGCAACCCTTCACTGCTACGCCTGCTGCGCGATATAAAATAGCCAGCAGCCCACAGTGCCGTGAAATTGCCCAACAATCGCTAGGCGACACGAGGATGCGATATATAAAACAACGAGCAAACGGAGACAGCGTGTGTACGTACCGCTTACGCCAATTTTATTCCACGCATCTTTTTTGTGGGCAATGTCTTTGTTGATACAGATGTCTCTTGTAAAAGAGGGTTGAATATCCTTTTTCAGTCTAGATGATAGTTTCTGCCGTCACAATGATGCCAGCGAGACGGCTTGGGAACTCAACTCCGATAACCCTGGCGACTCGGTCAGGATGTAACTTCAGCGAACGACATTTTTTCCTTGTGTTCTGATGGGCTGCGGCGGCAGGGAAACCTTTTCCGCGGGGGAAAAATCGGTTCCGGGCCGATTGCCCTCGCAGCCGAATATTCCGCCGGCGGCGAGCCGATTTCGCCGCCCGGCGTTAAATTCCCCGCGGACTCGCCCGTGGATCCGCAAGTGTGAACGAGCCATAAGTCCTTACAACGTAGTCAAACGTGATCAAGCTTTACTGCGGGATTGATACATAATCAGGACATCAATGTTTTGTGGACACAGTGTAGCCGATTATTTAATTGATTGCAACGCATCATGCGAGACATCGATTTCTCGGTAACTCGCGGTCGTATCGCCGCGTAAGTTGCCTCAATACCGTCAGCCGCGACTGCGTTATTGCAGAGTGAAAAGCCTCAAAAAAAGGAAGGACACAGACGTGGAGCGCTGCGTCTATAAACCACGCCTTCTTGTTCTTAGTTAGGGGAAAATTCAGTCACAAAATTATTTAAGCCGTAGACTGTGGCATCGTATGCTTTAAGTTCAGCAAGAAGATGCATTATCACTGTGAAAAATCTTCGTAATATAAAAGGAAATATCCAGAAATGTTCTGTCAAAATAAGGAAACGGTTCTTTTATATTAAAATACAGGCAAGCTTATTGGTTAAAAAGTATGGCTTATTCTGTTCGTCAAGAACACCAGCTTTTTTTTTGGTAAATAAACAGTCTAAAGACACTTGCATTATTGGTAAAAAAACTTCAAGTTTTATTGCACTAAAAACGTTAATGTGGCAATTAGGGCCAGTTTGCTCATGGTCGTAAACAAGCGCCAAAATAAGGGAGGAACAATAAATTAACGTAAACACTGGCGCACTCGCAACTAACATTTATTGAAAAAGCAATCCGTTATATAGCTGTGAAAAACGCCAGTCATGACTCATGACTACAACCGCGGTGTAGCCGTCTATCGAGGCATTCATATTATTTTGCCGGTAAGGGTATGTATGTGTCACTTGTACACCTCGTGCCTTTGGCTTTGATCTCTAGCTCTCTAGATACTTTATCTGGGTATCTGGCCAAAACTTTGGCGGAAATCGACAAATGACGGGGAGCAAAGGCAGCGGCTGTAGTGCGTGGCCAGATGTCCGGATGGAGTTGCTCGTGTTGACGCGTCATATTCGCGTGAGCGATCGTTAAAACATCGGCCCGTCTGACCAATGTATACAGACCCGCATGATATTGGAATTTTATAAACAACTCCCGTCGTGCATTTTGTGAACCTTTTGCGGTGTTTTGTTTGCATTTGTCTGGAGCATCTGAGGGGGAGTTGATTTTACGGCACAGTCTCGTCAGCTTGTTGGGTGCCGAGAAAAACACTGGTACGTCGCATCGGTCAGCCACATTTTAAAGTTGTGGGTTATGGAGCGCATACACGGAATTACAACTGGCCTTACTATGCTTCTATCGCGAGGTTGCATATGTGTCCCTTTAATCTTCTTGACTAGGCTTTCCGCTACCTCCACCAGAGCCCTTGGAGGGAAACCAGCCCTCTGCAAACTGGCTGCTTGTTTCTCGAAGCTTTCTTGCACATTGTGCTCACAAGACTTCTTCAGATACACCTCAAGACACGTAGATTCAACCCCTCGTTTCACAAGCTTAAAATGGGCGGTGCTGAATGGGAGAATGCCCTTCTTGGAGCGTGGATCGTACGTCCAGCATATGTGATCCTCCGTAAGGTTTAGCCTGAAATCTAAAAACTGCAACTGCCCCTTTTCTGCTCTTCATACGTAAATTTCAAGCCTTCACCACAATACTTAAAAAGATCTAGTCTTATTTCAATTTCACCGCTAGCCGCTATAGCCGTCCTGCTAAGAACGAGAAACTCGTCCAAAAATTTGAAGAATTTGAAACCTCCCTGATCTCGCAGTTTCTCAACGATGTTTCTCCCGCACGTACTTAGAAAGTTATGGCACAGTATGGCAGCAACGCGCGAGCCCATGCAAACTCCCCTCCTTTGCACAAACAGCTCCCCTTCAAAAGACACGAAAGTATTCTTTAAGTAAGAGGCCAAAATCTCCAGAAAGTGGTCCCCGCTAACACCACACGAGCTCTGGAACGGTACGACACCGTTATATTCGATGCACTCTCTAACGGTCTTAAACAGGGGTTCATGCTCAACCGAATAAAACAGGTCCTCTAGGTCTGCCGAGAGGGCACTCCGCATGTCGTGATTCCCTTCTCTTAAAAAATCTATAACGCAGTCTGAGTTCGGCATGACAAACGGGTCACATAGTTCTAGCGTGCTCAAATGCTTAAAAAGATAGCTAGTGATCTGAAACTGCCAAAAGTGCTTCTCGGTCACAATAGCCCTGAAGGGAACATCAGTTTTGTGTGTTTTTGCGGCAAATAAAATGTCCAGATCGAGTTTCTTGCTTGACTTTACACTTTTTTTGCAGCGCCGCTAGTTCCATAGCGCCACACACCTCAAAAGCGCGGGATTTCGCCTTCGTCAGTGGGCCAGGACTGGCTTGCTTAAAATTCTTCTGGATGGCTTCTCTTGCCTTGGTTTTGTGGATGGCATCCGGAGCGACCACGAAGCCTCCCTCCTTGTCCGAAGTGTGAGCAGCTTCATGTTGGGATTCAAGAAGTGGTCCACGATGTCACTGGTTTTGAAGCTCCGCGCTGTTTGGCCCAACGAACGTTGGAGGACAACCCACGCCGTCGCCGACGCATCGTCCTCTGTCCTTATGTTTCGCTTTGCTCCCCATCCATCTCACCAGTGACAGCAGTGTGACTCGACGTATGCGCTGTTCCTGGCTATACTTCGGTCCGTATTTCAGGCAATCCTTGATTTTCGGTGGCAACGTCGCATCTCCCAGAACAGTAAATTTCTCTTGTCCTCCTCCGCGGCTGCTGGTTTTCTTCCCCAGCGTTGTTTTTGTCTGCTGTCAGAAGAACTCAGTGTACTGGGCTGCTGTTTGGAGATGTCGTCTGTAGTCTCTCTCAGCAGTGCTATCTCCCACTCCGCTGGCATGGCACTTGATTCGCAAGACATGTCTGTGCCTTCCTACCTGCTTCCAAGGCTCGGGCCTCAGGATTCTGAATACTCACTTTGCGTGGCCTGTTGACGTTTATGCACCGTTGAAGAGGACGAACACTTCCCTTGGGTAGCATCCGTGATGAATGGCAAAAGTATAATGCCTGGAGCGGCAGCACGCAAGTGCGATGAGGTTGATAAGTGGGTACAGCGTAAGATTATTGGTAGGAGAAAATTGAAAAGAGCCCCATGTAATAGAGATAAAGTGCATTACTGTGGCAATGATGCGGCAAACAAATGCAAAAAGAAAAACACCGCAAAAAATTTACAGAATGTACAACGGGAGTTGTTTATGAAATTCCAGTGCCATGCGGGCCTGTATACATTGGTCAGACAGGCCGATGTTTTAACGATCGCGCACGCGAACACATTAACCCCATCAGGACACCTGGCAGCGCACTGCAGCCGCTGCCCTTGCTCCCCGTCAGCTGACGACTCCAAATGTTTGGCTATATACCCAGATAAATTATCTACAGAGCTATACGAGGCATTTCTGATCGAATCCAAAGGCACAAGGTGTACAAGTGACACAACCATAACCATATCGGCACAATTTCTTGATAGAGGGGTTGTAGTTATGATTGATGTTTTTTACGGCTATATAAGAGATCGGTTTTTCAATAAATGTTAATTGCGAGCGCGCCAGTGCTTACGTCAACTTATTGTCCCTGTCTTTTTTCGGCGCTTGTTTCCGGTAAAACAAAATTTTCTCTCCTTAATTAAACAGTTTACAAAACGTCCCGATATCCGCAAGAAAACAGAGCTTCTGTTATTTTTACATCACAAACATTTTTGGTGAGTTAATAGGGTAAACAAAGTCACAGTACTGTAAACATACCGAACTTTCCTCACTCCTGCAAAACGGGTGATCATTAAATCAATGAACAAAGTTTATTCAGAAAGAGTTATATACGTTATACGTAAGGACAGGGTGTTGTCCCGTCCCCTGTCTTTACGTATATAACTCTTTCTAAACTTACATCATTACTAACGCGCTCACTAACAAGTATAAAGTTTATTCATTTAATGATCAATGAATTTTGTGCATTGACTTAATGATCAATTAATTTTGTTCATTGGTGATTAAATCATTGACTTTCTGACACGGAATATTGCCGTACGTCTTGTGGCATCGGTGGTTGTTGAATCAAAGAACCAGCTACATACGAGGAAGGTTTTAGGTTAGTCAATAACGGAACTCAACCCAAGAGCAAAAAAACACTGAAGCAAAAAAAACACTGGAACAAATAAAAATAAAAGACTGGCACGAAATATAAATACAGGAGTCAAATTACGAGTGTTACACTACGCGGTCACTCCAGCACTTTCAGGAAAATATTCTCACATTTCGGAGCAAAATTACGAAACAACAATAGTGTGACGTAAGGCTAAGCCATGCTCCAAGCATGTTTACTTTATTCATGTGCATACTTGGAACATGTCTACAGACAGTTGTTGTACGACCAACGTGGCAGGGCCTTTACACAACAAAGAAACGCATCTCAGACTGTTACCGCGGACTGAATGGATTGATGGATGGGTGTTAATGGCTATACCCTTTGTAACGGGCGGCAGCTAGCGCCACCTAGCCTACGTCTAAAGAAACAAACATATGATTCCTCCCGCCCTTCTAAGCCAATTTTCTCCCCTATCACCAGGCAGTGCGGGATATCACCAGGATGACTATCTTTTGTATGATGAATGAGCAATGTGCGTGCAGCCTAAAGAAACCAAATGACAGGCGTCGTTCATTTGCTTCTTCAATTTTTCATCCGGTAGACAACCTCTACTACTTTCGTTGTTCTTTTTTTTTCACACCACCTATGCGGTCGTTATCTCTTCACGCAATCGATGTGATAACGATGCGTTGTGAGTGCGAAAGTTTCAGCGAAACAATGCCAGCCTCTATAGGTCACAAACGTAACAAATGACCGTCTTCGAGCCCCGCGAGCAGTTTGTCTTGGACGCGGCGCGCCTGGTATCTGGGGTCGGATCGTCGGATCCCCTTACGGCGGGCTTTCCGGGGTCTCCCTGCCGCCTCTAAACGATATCCTGACACGCATCGTTTTAATGCGCCCCTTAAATCATCGATGTGCAGACAGATGTTATGTACACATTCGGACGTGCACACGCGATGCGGCGATACGTTGTCTTCGACAACTAGGCGTTAGCACGTTGTCACAGGGATTAATGATGTTCTCTTTTCCATATCAATGGTGAAATAATTAAATAAAGAAAGAAAGTGTTCTCTTTCAAGAAAACCTGTTTTTGCCATTTAAAAAAGATATATATATATATATATTTCTTTCTTTTTTTTTGTTATTTGCGTTGGGTGGATGGGTGGATGGATGCATACAGATGAACCTTTTTCATCGGGCGGCGACATCCGCCACCTAGCTGGTGGTTTTATTTTCAGCGACTCAGCTGCCGCCTCGAGGATTTCTTACGAACGATTCCGAGGGGGTGTTTCGACCGGCGTTTCACCACAGTGTAGTTTTACTGCAATTAACCTTGTCATCTGTTTTACAGTATAATACGCTTGTCTCCGACAGGCCGCCATGTTTGCGTCCTCGAAACAAAACAAATATACATAAAGATAGTCGAATGTTTCAAACGCGCCGTCACTCTTAAAGGGGCGATGCAACAATTTTTGTACTTTGCGCAAATACCGCTTAGAACGGATCCCTGACGTTAATGACCTATGAAACACGCGTTCGTTCTTCACCCCACGCAATAGAAGTCCCAGAAAAAAATTAAAGAAAACCAGCAGCGTTCACTCCCTCAACTCGCAGCCAGAACAAGCGCCCATGCGATCTGGAGCCTATTATATGCCGCCACTGTTGATCATAGCCACGCGCTGAGGCTGGCAAAGCACAGGACACGCGCTGAGTTCCAGACATTGTTATGGCTCGGCTATTGTCGTCGTTGCAGCGATTGGACACGGGCCACTACCCGAATGCTTGTCAGAGCTAGTAATTATCACGAGCCCAAATCGAGTGCCTACGCAATGCTCGGGTCCAATCTATGAACCGCATTCAAATATCGTCACTTGGGTGTACTGCGATCCCCACGTTACGTCATCAAATTTTGCAAAGGAGAGATTGAATGAAAAGGATCGCTTTTGTCCTCGAAGTTACAGCGCAACAAAGGAGTTTCTTGGCCAGTGGCGTCGCGTGCGAGTATCCTTGAGTCCCACTAGGGCCAGTAAGCTCATGCAAAGTGAAAAACATTCCAATTTATATCGTTGCACCGCTCCTTTAAAGACCGATTCAGACACTTGCGTTTGAGTGCGTTTGACTGCGTTGCGTCGAGAACCGAAAGCGAGTCACCAGCACATCTGTGCTTCATATGAAGCGTGGAATCCAATTGAAAGAATCATATTGGCACGCGATATAAGCAGCAGGGATGTCCTGGGGGGCTATGTTGCGCTTTTGGACTCCCAGGAGACTAGGAAGAGGAAGTGACGTCAACAACGCTCTTTGGATGTTGATTGGTGGAGTCGCTGATGACGGTGAGTTTCGCGATGCGAGATACGTTCATTCACACCTACGTCACTTCCTCTTCCTAGTCTCCTGGGAATCCACAAACGCAACATACCCCCTGGTTTCTCGCAGCCGCAGCGCAGTCAAACGCAGTCAAACGCAGTCAAACGCAACTCTCAGAACCAGGCTTTAACCGCAGTTAAACAGTACACTGTTGCTAAGCTGCAGTCACGCTCAACGACAGATACCACACTCTACTTTCGAACAGCTATTCCAGAGGGAGCAAAGAGTGCGCGGGTGCTAAAGCCCCTCTATCCTGGGAAAAGTGGCGCCATTCATTGTTGAGACATGCTCGAGGCACGTGCCGCGCGCCAATTCTGGGAAATTCATGGCGTCTGAAATCCAGCTCAGTGCTGCGCTGTGCCGCCACTGATCTTCCCAAGGGCTGCACGTTGCACGTGCCTCAAGTGCATCGACGCACCTTGCGCTACTTTTGAAACATGCGGGTACAGCTCTGATGGACGATCAAGATGCGCGAGCGCACGCGCGCCCTAGCTTGACTGCAGAGCCACGGAGGTTTAGCGTAATCTGCTGTTAAGCGTGCCCACGTAACGAGGTATTACACACCTATCTTACGGGCACTTCAAAATGTCATTTATGTCAAAGAACTTTTTTCTTTTTGCATTCGGTGTACGGCGTTTGGAAAGAGGGGAGTTAAAAAGAATTATAATGAGGTGAAAACCTTTTGGTATGCCATTGGCAGACAAAACGTACTGCTTACTTCTGAACATATATAAATCTGCGTCATCAGACTTCGGTCTGAAGACACTTGAAAAGTCCGTAATACAGCCCAATGTCTCTACTCGTGGTGATTTGAAAGGCCTTCAGGGCGAAGGCCTCGGCGAACCACGCATTTACCGAGGCAGCGTCGAGGATCGCGAGCACATTCGTCACTCGCTTCTATTCCACCGGTGGATGAGCTGCCGGGAACCTTGGTTCCAGTAGACCAACTCAACTCACTGACGTCACGCCAGTGCGGTGGCGCTGCCGTCGGTACAGCGCATGCGCAGACGCCTCACTCCTCCCATATTTGGTTTCTGCGCACGCGCAGTGCCCACACCTGGTGTGGACAAAGCGGGCTTCTTTCTAAACACCGTAGTGGCGTATATTCCGTTTCACACCAAGTCCGACCGCAGCTAGCGCTACGATCCAATGACGCCAATCGTATATCGTACTTCTTGAAAATATATGTGTTGCAGATAAATATTATATTACTATTTTCTTCTATCCTAAGCAGTGCCAAAAGTCATTCGTCATGGGGCTCGTCGTCTTTCTGCCTTTTCCATCACCAGCTAAACCCCTGACGCGCAGCAGGAAGCGCTGGATCACGACGCATTCACCGCAGGAAAGTGTCTGGAGTCTGTCGTTTTTTGTACGATGGATTTAGCAGTGTGACCGCGGCCTAAAGCAGCCGCATGTGTCCCCCATGCTGCTGCGCAGAATGAGCCGGCGCATTGTGGCGGAGCAAACGCGCGACTTCGGTCGGCTTCCCGGGGCGCTCGATGGCCTCGTGTAACCTCGTCACCGAGTCCCGCGCTAATATTTCCCCGCGACTGTATGGCCCTCGAGAGCAAAATCTGTCGGAAGCACCCCACCGTGGCAATCCTCAATAAACGCTCGTCATCGGCTTTCCCGGGGACGGTTGCGTCTTTGCCTTTTTTTCGGATGGCGGTGAATCCGCGTGCTTCCATTGTTTGCCTTGGTCCTTCGTCTCGAGGGTCCTAATGGCACACCCGACACTCACGTGCAATGATCAGGTGATCGAAGAAGCTGCCAGAGTGGGTGGGCTTCGTGATGCAGTGACATTTCCGCTGCAAATTCCTTTCGGCGCTCTTTTTTGCCTGGGCGTCAGCAATCACGGAAAACAGCTAGTGGCGACCTTCATCTTGTGGGAATTATTGTGCCTCTGTAAACTATTGCGTAGTGCGCGATGAACCTTTTTAATGTGCTGAAACTAAAGTAGTGCTAGCTTTCCCCACAACGCAAACTGTTGGCAATACTCATATTCTCTTCTTTTTTTTCTTTCTCGAAAATAATGCAAACGTCATGACCGCTCCCTGCTACCAGCGTGTGCATCGACGGCCACACCGCCAAAGTGTACGCTGCGATCAGTCTGCATTTATTTATTTTTATTTATTTTTTAGGGGGGAGGGGGTTCTTTTGTAGCATCCTCCTCTACGTCGATGCTGCCCTAGTTAGATGCCATAGCTCCGCATATTATCTGTATGGGTTTCTTCCGCGACAAGCGCAGGATCTCATCGTCTAAATCGGTTTCGTACATCAACCAGTCTACGCAGCAGCGTAAAAGACTACTTTACTTTTGATCAAAAAGCAACGCGACTCCCCATCTCTCTCTCTCTCTCTCTTTCTTTCTTTCTCTCTGGCTGCACGAAGCCATTTTTTAGTGAAAACGCCAGTCAATGACGACGTCACGTGCTCTCACGTGACGCCGTGATTGGCCGGAGCGCTTCCCTCTCGTTCTCCCAGCATATCTTTCTCCCTATAGCTGCACGACGCCATTTTTTAATGTAGGCGCCGGCAAGGAAAAACATTTTGATCAAATATTTGCGTTACTTTTATACTGTGGCTTTAATTAAACCCAGTATCACGACGTTGATTTGGTTGAAATTTCACTTCGGTTTAGACAACTGCGATTCGAAATTCGATCATTACCTGCTTTCCACTTCCAAAATAACATAAGAAATGCGCTTAAGTAGAACGTCAGTACCTTCTATTGTCCCTTGAAAGTGGAAATATTACGCTTTTCACACGCTTGTGCTTTAGGAGTGTGTATCGTACGTATGTGCCTCTCGTCGCTGTCGTGACCAGAACGCAACCACTTATTCAACGTCTCAGGTCAGCCGAGGCGTACCAGCTGTCCCAGCCATTGCAGCCGTTCGAGCCATTCTTACAAAAGACCTGTCGTGACACATACTCCGCACGATGAAATAAAAATGACGCTGTTTCCTCGATGGTGAAGGGGCGTCTTGTGCGTGCCACATCATCCAATCTGTCGCGTGAGCGCAACGTCATTCGCATCCCATTGAAGGCGTCACTGACTAATTCTACATACACACACATACATACACACTTATAACAGTGATTAAAGCCATCTCCATATCCACAAGCAATAACGTACACGAAGTTGAAGGCGGTAAAATTATTGAGACCTCTAATATCCCAAGAAAGGAAAAGTCCACTGGGCAGAGCTGGTCTTGTTTACATGATGATCAAGGGCAATAAAGTACGGCGGAAAGGCTATCAAACATTTCTCACGAAATACCACATTTAAGACCAACAGCATCAGAGTCACGCGCAGATAATAAATCTAGTCCTGCCCACGGTTATTAGCGATCACGAAAACAACAGGAAAGTTGTGAATTTTATAGCACCGGGGCCTCCCGGATGCATGGCAACACGCACATGCGGTCTCGCAACTCATCTAACACGAATAATTATAGTTCCGCCGTTTCCTGCTCACTCAACAAGCACCCGGCAACTAGCAATAAGCGACTTATGATCCTTCTTCGAACACCCGACTGCTGCGCAGTCAAAACATGTCCGAATAGGACAATTCTCTTGGCTCTTGGCGTCTTTCGTTTGACCGCCAATACTAAATCGATAAAGCTCACGGCGTAACCTCGAGGCCAGCTATTTCGGGTGTTCCCTTACCCCTCGCGAGCGGCACAGCCCGGGGAGTTCAATTAATCTACTCTCAAGGTCCCTGTGACATCTAACCGCGCAGCTGGAACGTCTTACGAACAAGCGTCTGCCAGCCTGGCTTCTTGTGGAAACGCATCCTTGCGGAAACATCAGCCGGATGGACCCCCAAAAGCTTTCCTGACACAACTCGGTGATGGTCGTCAACGGTACAGTCTTGAATACTCAGAGGATTTGTGGGGAAACGCTTTGTCAACGTCTGGCACTGCTCTCCCAGGATTCCGATGACTACAAGTCTTAGAGCCACAGTGAAACATAAAGCACCACCACGGAAGGAGTTGTCCGGCGGTAGACGAAAAGATTTTCGCACCGTTAGAGAATGGGTACCATCAGCGGTGTGGTCAACCTGGCAATTCTGACGCGGGAGGTCCTCAAAGACTACAGTCAGTTACAGCACGTTAAGAAAAGTTTTCGATGGAAAGGAATGCTGAGGAGGAGGAAGCAGACGGAACGCTGGAGAGAGGAGGAGGTTTCCTTCTCTCCTCTCCAGCATTCCGTTTGCTTCCTCCTCCCCAGCCCTCGCTTTCCCTCGAATACTTTTCTTAACTTGTAACTGACTAAGGTCCTAGAACCCCATAATTTCTTCACCCTCTCTCAGAAGCACCATTTCGACAGCCATTGCTTCAGTGTTGTCTTAAGCTGTGCCATACCTATCTCACCATCATCTTCAATTAGGCACGGTACTGCACAAGCCTTTATGGAATAGGCTCTAAAAAATTATACCCTCTCACGGTCGATTTGAAAATACCGCAAAGTGGTGTGCGCAAAAATACCATAAAAATGTAAAGTATATCAATTGTATACTGTCTCCGGGAAGTGAGTATTATAAATAGATAAATAAATAGTTAAATAAATAAATAAAATATTTCTTTCATTTCAGATTTAGAATCCTCCTTACATCACGCAAAATACAAAAAAATAAATAATACAATAGTGAAATAACCACTGCGTAAGCCGCATTGATTAAAGCACAAAATAAAAAAACAGCGTACTACGCAGTGCTTTTATGCACTAAACACTAACCTGAATTACGTACAAAAAGATAGACAGAACCCTTAAAAAATGCACGTACCTACGCCGGTGTCGTTTCATCGATATCCAAACCCTTCACAAAGAAGACATTTAATGCATTTGTTAATTAAATAATTAATATCTGGGGGGGGCTTTAAATACTGTGTGTACGATGGTGTAGCAAGCCATTTTTCTTTAGGACGGAGTTTATATGAAAAAGTAAAAAGGCTTGGGCTACTAAATTGTACAAAGAAACTTTTTTGTTATCTGTAGAGACTTTTGTAGGTGACAAAAAGTCTGTTCTGATAACCACAATGCATGTGTCTTATAATAAACAATCGAAAAAATAGCGATAAACACGCACAGCCTATTTTTTGTGTAAAATATGAAGTTTTTTTAAGTTTAGTTTTGTTGTGTTTCTTGATACTAAATTACTTTAATTTACTTGCGAAGATAATAATTATTTATAAAGTCGTAATATAACGCAATGAGGTAACAAAGGTTTTAACTTAGTCAGCCATCCTACTTTTTAGAAAGTTTTGATAAAATATAATTAACGTGTTTACTATAGGACTTTAATACTATAAACAGATTCTATTTTTTCGTTATTTAAAATCACGGGGCTTTGTAATCTTAACATAATTATTTTGACTTTTCAATAAGATAGCCTGAGTTTTTTGTGAGTTTAGCCGAACGTGATTATTTTTGGTTCGATTTATGTAGACATGTTTAAATGGAAGCTGAAACGGTTCTGTATTTGAGTAAAAGCACGTAAATCGTCATGATTTGGCCTCCAAAATCACAAATATCGCGATTTTTTTTTTTTTTTGTGCACGGAGGTTACAGAAACTATTTTTACAAACACCCCTGTAGCCCCTCCTTCCCGGAGTCTTACGTCACAAAAGGAGTTTTCTGAATCTCCGCTCTCGCGCATCTTCAGCTCCTATCAAAGCTATGCACGCGCACTCTCGCTATATTTTACAAATGGCAGGAAAAGACGTCACGACTGGCGTCAGTCAATATTACTATGGTGCCTGGAACGCGTCTCCGACTGGTGTGTTTACCGCGCCCAAAAAAGTGGTCCCTCGATTTCCGCCTGATGACGTCATACAAGTTGCATGCTGTCGCCGCTTGCGAACCTGGCGGCGTCTCAACAGTTGTGGTATCTATGGCAGACGCCTGCCCTGCTGCAGGC
>JAZHYW010017573.1:0-44390 GCA_037355805.1 Ixodes ricinus | reverse complement strand
CATGGAGGGAGATAACCTACTAGTAGTGCATGCGGGACTCAATGATGGGTTGAAAGGAAGGAGCTAGAACCTTGGCAGACACATAGAGGTTGGGGAATGCAAGCTCAGGGAGGTCTCCAAGAGGGTGCAGATGCAAATATGCACTATATGAGAGAGTCTGGATACCGAGTCTTTTCAGACAGAGCAGCGGATGGTGGAAGCTAACCGGGTGATTGGAGGATGAGCCAACGACTTCAGTACGGCGTATTGAAGTAAACAGGGGCTCACTCAGACTCTTTTGCAGGGGGCATCCACTATAGTGGAGCCAGAGGTAGCACGATAGTGGATGGGATTGGGCATCATGTCGTAGATTTTATTGGGACCCACGGAGCCCAGAGGGCACCGGTGTAGATGTAGCAGTACCATATTTACCCGTCACCAGTCCGGGAAAC
Source organism: Ixodes ricinus (assembly GCA_037355805.1). Taxonomy (NCBI): domain Eukaryota; kingdom Metazoa; phylum Arthropoda; class Arachnida; order Ixodida; family Ixodidae; genus Ixodes; species Ixodes ricinus. Next base: position 43,959 of record JAZHYW010017573.1, on the reverse strand, counting down.
TCCTGACTGTGAATACCCCAAGGGCAGCAGGGAGAGGCAGGAGGAAGCCCCGTAGAGATTAGAGAAAGAATCGGCTCAATATTGGCTTCATAAACAGGCATGGAGGTAGAAACAAAATAAAGTGGAAGGAGATTGGTAAACAATTAGAGGAACGTCAAAGTCGGAGGTCCAGACATGTTAGTTTAAGGACAGGACTGGGAAAAAGAGAAGGAAAACTGCAGAGAACACTTATGGCTGAAAGTTAAAGTAACAGGTCTGAACGTCTGTATTTTCCTTCCTTGAGCCATTTCCTTTTTTCAGGTAATGAAAAAGAGGAAATGGCTCCAAGAAGGAAAATACAGAACTTACTACATGTTTTCGAGGTATATAAGAAAACGGCCTTAATCAGTTAATAATAATCATAGGAGACACGAAGGCCCACTTAGTAGAGTTTGACGGATTCACATATACAACCGGAAAGTTTCTATAAGATTTCTGTGATGCCCTGGACCTAGTGTTAGTTAATGCACAACAAAAATGCGACGGGACAATCAACGCATTGAGAACTAAACTACTCGCACCGAACAATAGACTTCTGCCTTATGTCGAACAAACTGTATGACAGGCTAGGAAGTATGGAAATAGATTAGGAAGGTACAAAAAGTTTAGAAAGTGACCACAAAAGAATAAGACTAAATTTGGCGCATCCCAAAACGAGCAACAAGCTAAGGAACGAGCAGGTAAGCCGAAACTAAGTGAAGCTCAAATACAAAAAGTATCTAAAAGTATTGAAAGCATGGTATTGAAACAAACAGAAAGAGAATGCACGTATGAAGATTTAATGGGAATCTTTAAAAAGGAATTAGAGGAGCATAAAATTAAACAAAGAGGAAAGCAAAAACGAGGACAGAAACCAAAAAGCTGGTGGAATAAGGGGTCAAAGCAGCCATATTGCGGCGCCAAAAGAGACATCTAGGAAGCATAGGTGATCAAAGAAAAGGGGTGCCTTGCCAGCAGAAGTAGCGTCAAAATGGCAGAACTTTCCAAGACCGGAGAAGGGAGGCATCAACTCAAATACAGGCCAAAAGTGGGAGTGCAGGAGTGCAGTGGATGATGAAAATAAATTAAAAAAGATAGGAATGAGGCAAAACGTTTTGGGAGCACATTAAAGCGCTGGGGAGGAAGACAGAGGGTTTCCAACAGATACTGACCACACAGGAGGGGAGAAAGTAGAGGGGAAGATGCGCGGAAATATATCAGGCGGACAATCGAAGAGGCTTCTCTCCCAGCTTGAGCAGAGGGGCACAGTGGATAGCACTGACAGCAGCAGTGTAGAGGAGGAGCAGAATTGTGTAACAACAGAGACAGCCAGAAAAGAGTGGGATAAGTCAGAAAGTAAGGTTCCAGCGGGTACAGCGACAGGCCCAGACGACAAACCTATGGAACTCATTATGATACCAGGAAAAACAAGCAAATTGAAGTTGTGGCATGTGATTAATAAAATAATTATGGGAGAACAGGTACCCCATGATTCGAAACTAAGTAAAATGCGACTAATATATAAAGGAAAAAAAAACGGAGACAACATTAAGGCATAGCGCCCAGTAACGGTAACTTCAGTTATACACAGATTAGCTATGCAGATACAAAAGCGCAGAATGGAGGAATGGGCGAAAGATATGCAAATATTGGGCGAGCTCCAAAACGGATTCCGAAGGGTGAAGACTGGTATATAACTTATTCGTCGCCACACAAAGGTATAGAAATGGCAATAAAGCACCAAATTCCTTTATGGTTAGCTTTTTAAACATCAAAGGAGTGTACGACAATCTGCAGAAACCGTCCCTATGATACTAAAGGATCCTGTAAATGAAGCAACATGGACTGGAATGAACTGCATCAAACACATTACTGCGGCAATGACAAAAAACCTTCGGGGAACCTAATGGCGTAGACAAGGATGAACTTCAGAAGGATAGAACGGGGATGCCAAGCAATGTCGCCCAATATCACAGGGTGAGCTGAAGAGAGCTATGCAGCGCCTAGATGGTCACACGGCAATGGGTCTCGATGGCATCCCAGTAAGTACTGTTGAAAAAACTGGGAAAAAGACCAGGGAGCGACTGCGGGAGGGACTCTCACAAGCGATTAATATAGGCGAGATACCGGAGGATTGGAAAAGCCCGTGTCAGATTGCTGCACAGAGGAAAGGGAGACAGGCTGATCCTGGAAAACTATCAGCCGATAACGGTGACCTCGGTGATGTATCGGATGTTCTACAGATGCGCTAAAAGAACATATACAGCACTGGGCAGAGAATGAGGTAAAACTTGGTGAACCGCAGAATGGTTTCCGGAGGGAAAGGAGATTGGAGGACAACCTATTTATTCTTACGCAGGCCATCGAGATCGCCATCCAAGAACGAAAACCATCGTATCTGGCTTTTCTAGACATTTCCAAGGCCTGCGGCTCCGTAGATCATAGAGCTACTACTATTGTACGGGCTTGATCAACTCGAGAATGCCAGAGAAGTGGAGGAAATGCTGCAGGAAATATACAGGGAAACCAGTGTAGTGGTGCACTGTGGTGAAGAGTGTTAAATATGAGATGAAGACATTAGATGGTTGCCTGATTGTTTTCTTCTGATGGAGCCTCCGATGGAACCTGGCGCTACGTTCCTAGCCTGGCGTTTCTCTGCTCGTGCCCCGCGGCTCTCAAGTGCTCGGTGGGAGCGCTTGAGCCGATGGGCGAGCCTATGGTCACAAGCCGATGGGCGCCAGCTTGCCAGTCGCTACAAAACACCTCCAACTAGTCGTGGCTCCCGTAGCGTTGCGGTTATCGTCGCGCTCAAGTGCCCTCCGGGTACTAGTGAAAGCGCCAGCGTCTGCCGTCGAAGAAGCTGACGCTGGTTCGCGAAGAGCACCACCGGCCTGCTACTGTCTCGTTGGGGTGATGCGTCTAGTCTAGCTGGAGTATCTTTACCGGGAGATGGTGCCCGTGGTGGAGTTGGGCTCTGGTCAATCTTGAGGTCCCACACAGGAGACGGAGTCTTCGCTTCTTGTTGAGTGTTGGCTGTTGTCCATCGCTGACGTATGTGGTTGGTATGCCGGCGTACCGAAGCTTCATCTATGTTCACCATCCATGAACGGAGGCATCTCTGATGTTCAGTTACGCCAGGAACCCAGCCCTTGCCGTGTGAAAACTTCTTAGTCCAGACCGATTGTCCCACGCTCAGTTCCCGTGTGTTATTGACACTTTCTGTGCTGGCTGGCTCTTCAGAAAGTACAGTTTTTAATCGTTCCAGAGCTGATGGAAGTTCCCTACCATAAAACAACCATGCTGGCGTTTTTCCCGTTGCAACGTGAATGGTAGTGTGCTGGTTGAATAAAAACCCTGGCCAGCACACAATTCATCTCTTCATTTCCTCTCTTCCCGAGTGCAAGTTTTAGCTCCTGTACCATGCGCTCCGCATGGCCATTAGTCGCGGGATGGTACGGTGCACTTGTTACAGCGATGATCCCGTTGCTCCGGTAAAATATTTTCACCTCCTCGGAAACTAGCGCCGCGCCATTGTCCGACACAATCTTCCTTTGTAGACCAAAGCGGACCACGCGCACTTCCAGCCACTTTGTGAACGCGTCCACCCCAACGAGAAAAACATGACCCTCAACAGGACCTGCAATGTCCAGGTGAACAGTGTCCCATGGCTCGGTTGGCCTATTCCACACAGGGATAGGTTCCTTCGCAGATGACTTCCGGTGCCTCTGGCAGGTGCTACATGCAGTGACCCATGCCTCAATATTGGCGTCGATCCCGGGCCACCAAACGTAGTTGCGAGCGCAAGCTTTCATCACGACAATGCCGCGATGTCCCGAGTGAATTAGAAGCATCGTCTCTCTTCTCAAGTGGTTAGGAATCACGACTTGTGTCCCCCAGCTTACGCATCCTCTGTGTGTCGACAACTCTGCCGTTTACGTCTATACGGCGAGTACTCTGGGGACTGATGCCGATGAAGAGTATTTTCTTGTACTGCCTGGTATACGGTTACCAGGACGGCGTCACGTGCTGTCTCCCTGGCTACTTGGTCTGCGGAAAGCGGTGGGCGGGTCAAAGCCTCAAACATCAGGATGTCTCCTGGTACTTCTAGGCCCCTCCTCCGTGGTGGGCATGGGAAGTCGGCTTAGAGCATCCGCACTCTGATGGTGGTTTTCTGGCCAGTACCTCAGCTCATACTTATAAGCGGCCAATTTTACGCACCATCTGGTCATCCGCGGTGAGAACACTTGTGGAACGGGCTTGTCAGCTCCTAGGATGCCAAGAAGAGGTTGATGATCTGTGTAGATTATCGTGCTTCGCCCCGTGACATACCGATGAAAACGCCTCTCGGTCAAGTTGTGAGTAGTTGCACTCAGTGGTTCCCAGTGTCCTGGACGCAAACGCAATCTGAGCCTCTCGGCCGTCGGAATCCAACTGTGCTAGTACGGCACCCACACCGTAAGGCGAAGCGTCGCAGGACAACAGCAGTGGTTTTCTTTCGTCATAGTGTACCCGTACTGTATACTGCACCACCAGATCCTTCAAATTTGGAAAGCCTCGCGGTGGTTTTCCTCCACCCGCCACTCTGTCTTCCGCTCCAGTAGGTGATAGAGCTCTTTCGCAATCGTGGTTCTATTCTGTAGAAACCTGTCATAAAACGCTAACAGTCCCAGAAAGGACTGCAGCTTTGTATTGTTCCTTGGCTCAGGCACCTGTACTACGGCCTGAATCTTGTCCTGCGTGGATTGTATGTCGTCCGCATTGATGAGGTGGCCAAGAAATTTTACTTCTCACCCCGAAGCAGCACTTGGCTTCCTTTAGTCCTAGTCCTGCATCCTCTAGTCTCGTCAGTACTTGATCAAGTCGATAGGTATGTTCTTCCGCAGTCTCCCCTCTGATGATAATGTCGTCTAGTACGCACTGACACCTGAGATACCTGCTAATGTTGTGTCCATAACTTTCTGGAAGATTACAGGAGCTGCCGCCACTTCGAAGGGAAGTCTCTACACTCGATACAGCGCCTTGATGGTGTTGATTGTCAGCACCTCGGCCGAGTCGTCTGTCACCCGTAGCTGTTGATAAGCCTGCGCAAGGTCCAGCGTCGAGGAGACTGTGCCACCCCAGAGGTTAGACAAGGCCTTAGTGGGGGTTGGCAGCGGATAAGCCACCGGTTTCGCTGTATTGTTCACCGTGCTGCGGTAGCCCCCGCAGAGCCTCACCGAACCATCCGTCTTTCTAACCACCACCACGGGCGTGGCCCATGTTGAATGTTGGACCTGCTCCAGGATGCCCTGCTTTTGCAGTGCCATCAGTTCGCATTCCACGACAGCACGCAGAGGCGAAAGGTACCTGGCGTGCCCTTGAGAAATCTTGGCGTTGCTGACTCCTTGATTTCCAACTGGACAGGTGGGCCGTTGTACTCTGTGATGTCGGACTTGAACCCCGCTTTGTGTGCAATGAAAACCTTCTGGACTTCTTTGTCTGGCGAAAGATGGTGTATCCCGCCGACCTGGATCTTTAGCGCTGGAAACCAATTTCTGCCCATCAAGTTTGCACCCTGTTCCACTTATTGCAACCAGCGGTAGAACGTTGTCCTTGGACTAAAATCTCACGCGCACTTCAGCTGAACCAAGGACACCCAAGCCTTCGCCGGTCCATGACCGAAAGGGAGACGTTCTCTTTCCGCAGGTGCGGAGGTCTGGTCGGCCACACCTTCCGGTAGGTGGCCTCACTGATTACCGTCAATGCTGCTTCTGAGTCTACATTGAATTCTAGTAGCTTTCCCTCGACCTTGAGAGTCACCAGGCACTTGGGAACGAAACTGGTTGCACGCTGTGTGTTCAGCTCTTGTATGTCCCACACGTAGCTTTTAACAGAAGCTCCACTTTGTGATTCTAGGGCGTCCTCTTCTTCGCCGAAGTCCATCTAATGGGTTGAGTGACGTGTGCCAGTCCTCCCCTTGTTTCGACAAGCTTTTTCGGTGTTTCCTATCTTTTTACAGAGACGGCACGCGGCTCTGATGAATGGGCAGCTGTCTTGCCTGGACCGTCCATGGAAGCGGTAACATCATAGATCCGGTTGCGTTTGATACCGATCCGAGGTTTCTTTCGTAGCCTGTGGTTGTGCGACCCTATGCAGTTCCGTCTTGGGAGCTTTAAAATCCTGCTGCTGTTTTACCTCACTTTCCAGTCTTGTTGCCTTGTCGTATGCTTACTTGAACATGAGCGTTTGCTCTGCGAAAAACCGTTGCTGCAGACGCTCATCTTAAGCACCGTACACCAAACGGTCTCTCAGCATTACATCCATGCAGCGGCAGCATGGCTGGATTCCATGTCAAAGGGGCGGCGGCCGCTTGTTCTTCAGCGCTAGTTGAAGCGGTCGATGCTCCGGCGCTAGTTGTGGCCACCGAGAGGTGTCAGCACGCCGAAATCGCAGTTGGTGGCTAATTTCTTTAATTCCGCCACATATGTAGCGATGGACTCGCCTGGCTGTTGGTCGCGGCGTTGGAATTTGCTTCGGCTGAATAATTGCGAAGGCCGTGGATCGTAATGTTGTTGGAGCATGGACATGATGCTTTCAAAGTCAACTTCGCCGGGCTTCCTCGGGGCCGTTAGCGCTTGCACAGTCTCGTAGGTTTCCGCGGCACAAAGGGTCAGCAGCAGGGCTCTCTTCTTCCCGTTATGTCGTTTGCCCGGAAGAAGAATTCCAACAGCTCCGCCCAGGCCGACCATCCTGTCCTTGGAATTCTTCGAGCTTGCCTTGTGTCGTAGTCATCATTGAACCGCTGTTGGAGTTCTCGTCTGCCCTCGTCGCCAATGTTAAGTATGAGATGTAGACATTAGATGGTTGCCAACGTTCCTAGCCTGGCGTTTCTCTGCTCTTGCCCCGCGGCTCTCAAGCGCTTGGTGCGAGCGGTTGAGCCGATGGTCACGAGCCGATGGGCGCCAGCTTGCCAGCCGCTACATAACAAAGAGTACAAGAAATTCAATCAAAGCCACAGGGGGACTGAGGCAGGGGTGCCCGCTCTCACCACTACTGTTCATGCTGTACTATAGCTGGGATGGAGGGTGCGCTGGAAGAGAACGAACGCGGTTTCTTCATCAGTTACGGTAAAGATCGTAGGTCGTCAAGTGTTGCAAAGAGTCCCTGCGTTTTTTCTTGCAGATTATATAGTGCTCCTGGTGAAGTCTCTCGAGGAGCATCGGGAGCTGCTCAGCATCTGCGGAGAAGCACCCTATTAAATCCGGGGATCTCCGGATGAATGGTGAATGGTGGTTTCTGGGCCTGAGAAGGCCCAGAAACCGGAGAACACGTTCAGCCGCGGCCGCAGTGAAGCATATGGTAACCATCCAGGGCCAGGACATCGACTGGAAGAGTGAAAATAAGTATTTGGGAGTGGCGCTGAGACTGGGGCGGCGGTATCTAAAGCGACATGAGACCGGACTACGAGCCACACTGAATTCCCATAAGGGTTACCTGGGATGCAGAAGCGCTCTGGAGTTTCATCCGTTATCAGACTGTTGCGAACACTGTGGAAGATGGTCGCAGTTTCGAGTTTGACTTTCGCAAATGCTGTGCTGTGCGTGTCGGCGCGTACGCGGGAACACCTGGAGGAGAAGCAGCGGAAGGAGGTCCGCTTCGCGCTGGGCACGCACGGAAACACCACGCGAGACTATGTGCCGGGTGACATGAGGTGGTCCTGTTTCGAGGTGGGTGAGGCCACGAGTAGGCTAATTTATGGGCGGCTATTATGCACGTTGCCGGAGCGTCCAAGGGTCGGCCAGGTGTTTAAGTATGTGAACCACCAGCACCCGATGTGGGAAAAGGGTGCGCTAAATCACCAGAGCGTTTTTAGGTACTCCATGTGCTGCTGTTCGAGGAAGCAGCGCCGAGCATGGCGGGGAGAGTGCGAGATTGCGTAGCGGACGTTGAAGCCGCCAGATGGGTCGCCGAGGGCTGGAGCACGGCCGTTCCTTTCCGTGTAGAGCGTGGAAAAGAAAGCCACAGCCCGCGAAGATTTTTTTGATAATTCGAGGGGCAGTAAACTTTTGTGCGAAGCGCGAAGGGGGGCCTAGGAACTCGCCAACTACGGGCCAAGTTCATGGTGGGACTGGACACAACATGCGTACTGCGAAGCATGGAGGAGGAAACGGAGGTGCACACTATGATAGAGTGCCAGGCACATGTAGCGCAAATGCCAGTCGAGGTGCAAGACTGCTACTGTGCTGGGGCTGCGAGGGAAAAAACGGGTGCAGCAAGTATTGTATTGTATTGTATTGTATTTTATTGCACTTTTATTGCACAGTGCCGCCCGGTGTGCAGGTATTCAGGGAAAGGCATGCGCCCATACACGTTTTGTGCCCCTGACACCGACCGGGCGGCGCTATAAATTGAGACTAGAAAAAGAAAAAAAAATGGCAACAAAGATAAATATCGTTCAGGAACAAAAACGTTGGCGCAACGGAGTAGCGCCAACGACCAACGAACCAACGGAGAGGGCAAGGTGGTGGTGGACAATGTGGCTGTGGAGACCACAAAGAGGCGGTTAGAGGACCGGTGGGGAAAACCTGTTGGGAGGACAGGAAGAATACTGAAGCAAAAAAGTAGCTTTAAGATTTCTTTTTTTTTAAGTGGTAATGGTTCGGTTTATTTTAAAACTGTGATCGCTCGCAACACAGTGTTTAGCCGAATGAGTCCAAATCGATCCAATCGTGTTTGTTTTTCTATCCGTTTTGTTTTTCGAGTTTTCAACAGCCGAATCGTGGGCTTCAAGTTCAACGCTTTCCTCGCCAGAGTTGTTGGACATCCTTTGGTTTTATTTTTTCCTAATTTCCACCGACAAGGCAAGAAATGCTCATTTGGGCGCCAGGCACGAGATCGTGATGAATGTGTACTCTACTTTGGCAAGAAGTCTCAAACCGCGTTGTACCACGATGTTGTTAAACGAACATCAGAGCTGTTAAGAATGGAACCTTCGGCGACCTTCTTCCGAGTTTCAACGCTGCGGAAACGAGTCATGATCTGTCCGGGAACGTCGCCTGCTGGACGGGGCCTACGCGAAACGAGTCCCGACGAGTACGGAACCGTCGCCTACGTGTCTGCGCCTGCGGAGACAGGTCTCAACGCGTCCGTGACGTCAACGGGACGTGTGTGCGTGCGTGCGGCTTGGTGCGCTCCGGAAGGGGAGAGAGGCCTGGCCTAACTGCGGAGAACTTTGGCTACGACGCACTGCTGGCTACGACGCGGCGGACCTTGCTACGACGCACTTGACGGCGGGTTGCTGCTGCGCACTTGCTGCCCTGGCGGGGAGTGAGGGAGAAAACGGACCCTATATAAGGCGGAGCGTGAGGCTGCTCCAGGAGTTCTCTCGGATTTGACGACTGTATCGCAACCATGTAATTAAACCGTTCGTTACGTTACCAATTCTCCCACCTCCACTGGACCCCTGGGTTCTTCACTTCGGGGAATGGTCGTCGTCACGAGCCAGGAAGCTCCCGGACGTGCGGCTCAAACCCCGCCTCTAACAACTGGTTGGCAGCGGTTGGGATCGGACCATGCGACATCGTGCTACATCTGCGGGTGAGCGTTTGGACTTTGCTTTGAGATTCGCCAGGCTTCAGATTATGGGTAATTAATTTTGAACTGCTGGGAATCCTTAAGTTTTGACTCGTGCGCTGGGTTTGTGTACAACCTTGCGACAAGTTTTAGAACAAAGCCAAAGCTAAAGAGCAGCGATCATGGATCTAATGAGGTTACTGAGAACAGATTTATTCTGTTTGTGTGAAGAATTGGGTGTGGAGGTGGAGCAAAAGATGAAGAAATCTGAGATCAGTAAAGCGATTTCAGAGAGCGCAGAAGCAGAGGAAATTAAAATTGCGTGGGAACTGCTTCAGAACGCTAGGAGAGAGGAACGAGAGCAGGAGCAGGCTGCAGCGAGAGAGGAACGAGAACGAGGCAGGCTGCAGCGAGAGAGGAGCAGGAGCAGACTGCAGCGAGAGAGGAACGAGAGCGGGAGCAGGCTGCAGCGAGAGAGGAACGAGCGCAGACTGCAGCGAGAGAGGAACGAGAGCGGGAGCAGGCTGCAGCGAGAGAGGAACGAGAACGAGAGCAGGCTGCAGCGAGAGAGGAACGGAGAGCAGGCTGCAGCGAGAGAGGAACGAGAGCAGGCTGCAGCGAGAGAGGAACGAGCGCAGGCTGCGACAGAGGAGCGAGCGCTGAAAAGGCTAGAGCTCGAAATTGAACAACAGCGATTAAACTCGCAGAACAGTAGAGTTGGGGCTCCGGTACGAGCAAGTGAGACCGAGTCGTATCAAATGAAGAAGCTCATGCAGCCGTTTAAAGTTGGGGAAGACGTGGGCCTGTTCTTAGTTAACTTTGAGAGGACATGTGAGAAGTTGAGCTTCGCCCCAGAAACGTGGCCGCAACGGCTTTTGACTTTGTTGCCCTGTGAGGCTGCAGAGGTTGTCGCGCGCCTTAGTGCTGGAGACGCGGACGACTACGACAAGGTGAAGTCCAGCCTTTTGAAACGGTACCGCCTTTCTGCCGAGGCGTTCCGTCAAAGGTTTAGAAACGCATCCAAAAAGAGCAGCGAGGGCTACTCGGAATTCGCTTACGGGCTTAAAACCAATTTGATAGAATGGTTGAAGAGCGAGGAAGTGTACGAAAGCCGAGACAAGGTAGTCGAGTGTGTGTGCCTCGAACAGTTCTTTCGTAGCATTCCGCAGTCAGTCAAGCTCTGGGTGCAGGACAGGGTAGGAGTCGACTCTGTCGAAAGGGCCGCTGAGCTAGCCGAGGAGTACGCAACGCGTAGAAAGCTGAGCGGAGAGGAAAGCGAACCCGGCCGGAGCGATCAGCGCAAGACCTTCCGACAGGGAAACGGCTCGCGAGAAAACGGGCCCGAGAAGCCCGAAGCAGGACAAAAGGTCCCAGAAAAGAGCGCAGAACACTCGAACGGAGACGAGGCGCGGAAAAGCCAAACAGGGCAGTTCGAGGCTAGGAAGCCGTTCCTGTGCTACAACTGTCAGGAGCCGGGACACACAGCGGCCAGATGTAAGAAACCGCGGGTTGTGTTCTCGACCGTGACCGGTAGTGACGAGGACCTGAAGCTCCTTCGTCCCTATCTTCACGAGCTCCAGGTAAACGGAAAGCCGTGCAGGGTGCTTCGTGACAGTGCAGCGACGATGGACGTTGTTCATCCGTCGTATGTAACGACATCCGATTTTACTGGAAAGGTAGTTTGGATCAAGCAGCTGCTCGAAAAGCACAGTGTCTGTCTGCCTATGGCGACGGTAAGGATAACTGGCCCGTTCGGAGAGCTAGTGACAGAGGCGGCTGTCTCGCAAACAGTCCCGTTGGAGTATCCTTATTTGTTTTCTAACCGGTCAGATTTCCTGCTGCGCGAGAGGGGTCAACAACTGGGAGAAGGACTAGTTCAGTCATGTACGAGGTCCAAATCGCGTCAGCTCGCCCCTTTGTTGACGAGTGATCCAGAGCCAGAGGCAGCTGTCGGGGAGCAGGCACTCCCAGAGCTCGAGGCAGAGAAACGGGATGAGAGGGACCAGGTTGTAGAACAGCCTGACCTCGTAGCACTAGAAAGTGTACGCCGTCCCAACGAACCGGCGAAAAAGGCGGAGGAAGACGGGATCAGTGAAAGATCTCTCGTAGCTCCGGCGTCACGTAACTTTGGTCCTCTGCTACGAGTAGACAGAGTGTCTTTGACAGTCGAGCAGAAGAGCGACCCTAGTGTGTCAGGGTTTCGCGGTACAGCTCAGGAGATTGCTAGGACCAATGTAACGGGGCATGAAAAAGGCGGATTGTTTTATCGGCGCTATAAGGACCGCATTTTCACGTCTAGAAATCACGTGAAAATCGATCACTACGACTTCAGGGCAAGAAAAAGGAAAGGCAAATTTAACGGCAATGCCGATGGGTTGAGCAGATTTTTCTGGCATCACGAAAAACAGTAGGGATGATCTCAGAGGTCTTCGTCATCCACGGGAATGAGGATCTAAGTGGGGGCACTTCGTTAAAACCCCAAAAGGACCTCACAAATTGCGAAGGGTTTTTGTCTTTTGTATTTTGTTCATTGTGACCTCGTTGGAAAAATGAGTTTTGTTTTGGCGACAGCGGGTCAATTCGCATTGTTTTGGCAAATTATGGTAATCCGTAATCCAGTCTGGCGGGTCTCTGGCGAATTCCGAGCGTTTGACTGCGGTGTGGCGTGGTGTTGTGTGGGACGTTTCCGCTAATGCCTCCGTTGTAAGAGGTTTGGGAGTTTGTTGGGTGCTTGCAGCGTCTTCTCAAGGCCTACTCCAAGCCCACCTCTTCAGGCCAGCGATTGTACCACCGGCCTTTCGAGGTTTCCCTGGCCCCGGAGGGGCTGTTAAGAATGGAACCTTCGGCGACCTTCTTCCGAGTTTCAACGCTGCGGAAACGAGTCATGATCTGTCCGGGAACGTCGCCTGCTGGACGGGGCCTACGCGAAACGAGTCCCGACGAGTACGGAACCGTCGCCTACGTGTCTGCGCCTGCGGAGACAGGTCTCAACGCGTCCGTGACGTCAACGGGACGTGTGTGCGTGCGTGCGGCTTGGTGCGCTCCGGAAGGGGAGAGAGGCCTGGCCTAACTGCGGAGAACTTTGGCTACGACGCACTGCTGGCTACGACGCGGCGGACCTTGCTACGACGCACTTGACGGCGGGTTGCTGCTGCGCACTTGCTGCCCTGGCGGGGAGTGAGGGAGAAAACGGACCCTATATAAGGCGGAGCGTGAGGCTGCTCCAGGAGTTCTCTCGGATTTGACGACTGTATCGCAACCATGTAATTAAACCGTTCGTTACGTTACCAATTCTCCCACCTCCACTGGACCCCTGGGTTCTTCACTTCGGGGAATGGTCGTCGTCACGAGCCAGGAAGCTCCCGGACGTGCGGCTCAAGCCCCGCCTCTAGCAGAGCTAACAGATGTTGGGAAATCGACAAAAAGTTGATCCGGCTACGGCGGGAACGCTCTAATGTGAAAAACGGCTCGAAATCGGGTGTCGAGGCAGCGGTCAGGCGCAAAACCATGCGGTGTCTGTGGAGCGCCGAGAAAACGCCTACTCAGAGTGACCGGAAGGACGCGGTATGCTTTCGTTGCTGTTAAGCGTTTGTGGAAGGGCACGCTGCTTTATTCGAAATCAGAGACAGGGCGGCAGTCTGCTGCAGAAGCTCTCTCAGCCCGCTTTTCCGTGGGCTACGGACGGCACCGCGGCAGAAAGGAAGACCCGTCTGGAGCACCGAACGTTACCGACTTTCGTGTTTCACACCCGGCCTTTCTCTGTCAGCAGTAAGCGTTGCGGAATTGCCGCTCCGGAATCGGAATGATTCCGGAATCATTCCGCTCTTTCGCGACCCCGGAATGGAAAGGGAACGGAATGATGCCAGCGCTGGGGAGAGATGTAATGGGAATAGAATTAGACGTCTTTTGCTTGGAATAGAAGTGGGAATGGAATGGGCTCGGTTCTTGTGCGAGCTGTTTCGATTTCCATCTAGGGCCTACGGGCTGTTGGCGCAATTCGTTAGCGCATGGTAAGTGCGCTTTTGAAACAGCATCACTACACTGGAGGTCATAGGCGTAGACTACGGGGGGCATCGGGGCTCGTGCCCCCCTGGTGAGATCCAAGAGGGGCAGAGCCCCGCCCCCCCCCCCGGGCCCGGGCCATGATCCTTACCGAGAGCTGTTCGCGTGCAATGTAACGAGCTTCTAGTGGTGGCATGTAAAGAAAATCACGCCCACTTTGCCTTTATTGACAAAATACATGAGAAATTGAATACCAGCGTGCCTTTCGTTAGCTTCGATCTCCAGTTCTGGCGAAAAGTTAAAGCGCAGCCCCCCCCCCCCTCGGAGAACTCCTCAGCCTGCCCCCTCCGGGAAAATGGAAAGTCTACGCCGCTGCTGGAGGTGACTGACGCCTTCAATGCCTCGCTAACTATGCTCCTTCAAGGATGAAATGGCGCGTCTTCAGTGAAGCAACCAACAGTGAATAGTTGTAGGCGGATAAGGTGTCGTTCCTGGCGCCACGGGGCGCGACAACGCGGCTTGGGATCATGCGCGATTAACATTTGGCTTTTAACCAGGGTGTTGAACCGAACCGCAAACCAAAGTAAAACCGGTATTTTTAACTGAACTGAAACAGAACTCTAACCGAAATCAAACGTTTGATATCTATCCGAACTGGGACGAAAATGTAATCTCATATGGCAGTACCGATTCATTGCAAAGGATTCGTTGTAACGAAACGTGAGCCTCGCCTTCTTGTGGCTGGCGGTGCGAAGTCAAATATATATTTATGACGGTGGCGTCAGCGGCTCAGTTTTGACTAAACAAACGGCAGCGATGACATGGAGACAGCTCAATAATAATGCAACAAATAAGTATATTTCACGCCTATGCACAGCACGAAATGGCGTCGGCAAGTCAGCGTTGAGGCGTACACTTGAATACTTTGTTTCACCTTACGATGGACCACAAAGGACGCTACGAGCCACAGGAGTCAATTCATAGCTCGGAGGGCGTCACGTGCCCTTCCGGTTGGGCGGGAGCGACGCGGAGAGCGCGATGTCACGAGACAAGCTATAGGAACTACGGATTGGCAAGTGTAGCTTGTAGCGTCCATCACGGTACGTCGCAAAGTGAAACCTAGTATTGCTGATATGCCGAGAGGCTAAGGAGCTATTCTTTGTTTTCTTTTCTTGCTTCTAAGCAGTATTCCTCAAGAAAAGATAAAACAAACATATACGTGAAAATAAAAGCAAAAAGTTTACGGCTGTCGGCGCGTTCGTTCCGCGGTGTAGAAATTTGGAGGCACGAAGAGGCGAAGCCTCGACGAGCGCGACACTGCGGCGCCGGTCGCCGGAGACGCCAGAGTCCTGGACGCTGCTTGAAGTAACTGTGTGTGTGTGTGACGTGTGGGTTTTTATGAACAGCAAGTCGCCCGTTCTATTTTGTCCTTTTTGTTTTATTCGTCACACGACGGGCCTTTGCTGTCTCTCCTCTTCAACTCAGTCGTTCGAGCAACTCGTTCGAGGCGTGCGGTGTAGGTGCCGTTCCGATCTGGATGAGAATCGTAGCGGCGTGTGGTCGTGTGTCAGTATTGCGTGATATCCGTTAAAGACCCCACGCTAGCAGCCGTACTGCACCCGATAAATTTCTCATCCACATTGGGTAGAACAACGTTTCCATACTCTGGCAGACTAAACTCCTGCTGTCTAAAACTTTTGGACTGATTTGTATTTTGTGGGTAGTTTGCAAGTATGGTGCGTACTACTATTACGGTTTCACGGTGCGTGCTGGCTGATTGACTTCACATGTGAGTGCTCTACTTTGTGTACTGTTACCAAGCGCCTGTATAACCACGTAACTTTCATTGAATGGTGTTCGCGTTAAAATTTCAAGTTCACAAAACGAAATTAGGGCGTAGGTTTGTTTTTGATGTCCTCATTTCCGCAGCACTGCTTCTGCTGACCTTTCTTTTTAATGCAGATGATGCCGTGTTTACCAAACCTTTTCTTCTGAGAGCGGTGGACTTTCTTCTTTTTTAAGAACCGGCTTAACCTGGTTCGCTCTTGGTGGAACCGGTAACCGAACCGTCATTTCAAAAGCGTCACTGAATCAGAACCGAACCGGAACAAAATTCAATGCGATTGAACCCGAATCGAACAGGAAAAATGACCGCGTTCGACTCTCTGCTTTTAACCCAGCCGATCTTCTATAGTGTTTGCGTGGAACACAAATAAAAAATTGGATTTAATATGTTAAGAAATTGCAAGAATCTTACAGCAACCGTAAACGTTTACATTTTAAGGCAGGTTATTATAGAACCTGCCTTAAAATGTAAACTTTACGGTACGCTACGTTCTTGCAGTTTCTTAACATATTAAATCAAATTCTTCTGCCTACAGTCCCTTCTGCTGGCGCCATATACGGATTGCACTTTGTCAGCGTTTTCTTCGTTCTTGCGCAGTGCATGGAGATTTGGGGCAGGTATACGCGGCGTCGCTTGTAACAGCGCACTAGAGGGTGCTGTTGTGCAAGTATTCGAAGCAAAGAGCAAGCTAGCTTCTTGCGCCACGCACGAACTTGACATTTTTTAAGGCCTTACAAAACAAGCAACACGCTTACAGGAATGGGACTGGGCAAAGCTGCTTTGGAGACAATCTTGGGAGCAGAAAAAACTTCCAGTTTGGAGCAGGCTGAGGAGCAACAAAAACGAACTCGTGGAGCAAGTTGGGAGCAGCATACGATTTTCAAGATTGTTAAAAAGAGGCTAAATGTCACCTGGTTTTCAAAACTAAAGAAAATATGGCATTCAGATAACTCCACGTGAACTTAACGGTAGTGTCAATTAACTTTTTAGTTGCGAAAAATTTTCACAAAATTACATGGAAATGACAGATCACATCTGAGCAAAACTGTCCACGACAGAGTGCCACGTGTCGAAACCGACTTGCAAATAGGTAAATATAAACAAGCACAAATAGCTTTCATTGCCCAGCATTGACTAGTAAGGGCTAAGGGTACCGAAACTAAAACGTAGGTACAAAAATAGTCTCATTTTTCATTGACTGGAATACGAAAATAAATGTCCTCGCACATATAAATCTATTGGGACTTCGTCGATTGCTCACGGACACACTTCACTTTTTCACTTCACTTTTTCGACATTCCGAGCCGATTTCGCATTAGCCTCCGCTAACAGCACTTGTCAGCCACAATCTTCTCCATCTACTTTTTTCTGCACAGCTTGCAGCAAGTCTGCTATAAAGGCACTTTACTGACATCACTGCCAAATTGCTCGAGGTAGCTCTTGACTTCACGCATACCGTCTTCACAGCGCAATCAGCGCAATCGTGGTGCCAGGGCGCGTCTTCGACTGGTGTGTTTAGCGTCCTATGCTGCCCATACATCAAAAGTGGTACCGAAGTCGCAACAAATGACGACACAGAAGCCGCAGTGTCATGCTGTTGCATGTCGCGATCCTCGCGGTTGGTCGTAGTAATGCTGACGAGAAGCTGTGAGTAGCACGAGCGAACGGGGGGTGTCGCTGTCGTCACGGCGTCCCAACTTCCTGACCTTCGAGGCTGTCCGTGGACTGTCACACTGGAGAGCGACTTGCAACAGAACAGGCGTCTGCCACATGCACTAAAGCTCTTGAGACGCCGCCAGGATCGCGACTGGCAACAGCATGACAGTTTTATGACGTCATGAGGCGGAAATCGAGCGACCACTTTTTTGGACTCGGTAAACACACCAATGGAAGACGCGTTCCCGCCACCACTGCGCAATCACGATCAGGCAGCTCGTATCTTCCTCCTGCATACGCCTCACTGCTCGCTCGCCTTTGTCCCTCAGTTTTCTGCTCGGGGCCGCGGGGCGGGCGAACGCGGGCTGCGGGATTGCGATGGTCACACGTTTTCTCCACTTATTAGGTCTTCAGATGAAGTGACTCAGGACTTCAGAAAAGCATGGTGAGCATGCAGCAACGGCACCTAACATTGGCGGAAGCAACAGCCAGATACAGATCTTCGGATTCGAATCCACTGGCGTCACATTTGGGCGAAAGCACGGCCCGAAACGTCTGGTGTCAATATTGCCAACAGAAACTAATTTCAACGAGGCTCGTTTATAATTTCAGTTTGGGCGCAGCTTGGCACGATTGGCGCAGTAGTTCCATTCCTGCGCTTACCGTATGTATCTGTGTAGGTTATACTGTCCGTTTGCGAATAAAATGGGTCCTTTTCATTTTTGGCGTGTGTTGCAGCAGTAGCAAGCCTTCTACGCTTAATCGCACGATAGAAGTCTGCCGTGACACAAAGTGTCACAAAACGCCTGTGCGACCAGCCTTCCGCTTAATCAAATGAATGCTTTGAGGAAGCGTTTGCATACGCATTTTCAGGCGTCTCCGCATTTTATAACGTCAGCAGGTTTATGCTGCTTTTTCCAGTAACACAATGTGGCTGTCTATTGCCATTTTTTCACATTGAAGAATTAAATGAATGGCATGGTGAAGTTCAAGCCATTCCAGGAGTGGGAATGGGCCCAGTGTTTTCATCCCGAGGAGTTGAAAGGAAACGAATTGTTGGAAGCTCCGATTCCCCGGAATGGAATTGGAATGGGTGTGCCCGTTCCGCAACACTGCCAGCAGTGCGACGGCCCTCCGCGAAGCCCAGCAGCCACCGCACTGAACCGGAGTCTTATTCCAGGACGCGAAATGGCATTTTAATTACGTAGCAGACGATGCCGTCGATACTCCCGTAGCAGACGAAATGTCTCGCTCGACTCCTCTGCACTTCTGCGCAGATTTCGAGCGGAGTTATACACAAAGTGCGGGCGAAGTCGCGTCCTCTCGCCGGCGTTTCATTGGCACCGGCCAACCGTAGCTTTGGCCACGCTCGGAGCTAAGCTGAAACCAAGTATCGACCAACACACTGTTTACAAAGAAGCTGCCCACAACGGGTGTGGGCACTGCGCATGTGCAGTAACCAGCCTGAGCATCTGGCGCATGCGCAGTGCCGACAGCAGCGCCACCGCAGCGGCGTGACGTCAGAGAATTAACAGGTCGATAGCTGGGCTTTGCTTGTGCACCAAGCCGAGGGAATCGCAGGCGGGTTTTGCGAGTCCCTTTTTTGGCTTCCTAAACTCGTGATGCGTGCCGAACATACCCAGAAAAACCTTCAGTACCAAAACAACTAAATTTCAACTTTGCATCGTGGATTTAGTGCGTAGATTAAACTGGATCTTGGATTGTACAACTAGGTGGCCAAACGCAAGTTTCAAAAGGTCTGACGTGATCGCCGATAAACCGCCAACCGCCTTTCGATGTTTCTCAAGGGTTCGCTGACGAACCGCAACCGCAACCGCTTCGAAAACGCAGCTTAACAGCCAGTGCGAGTCCCTACGCCCGATGGAGGTCCGTGTCCCATCAGGGCTCTCACGAAGATGTATAGGTCCGATGCAAGCGAGCGCTGAATTTATTTTCATGCAGCGCTGAAGCACACTACTTCGTGAATGCGGCGATACAAATCGAAACCATGCCACTCTTCTCCATGTCCAAGGAGGTCCTATAATGCAACGTGCACAGTGTTTTATGCAGGAATTTTCGGAAGCATAGCTTTATTCAGGCACCCGAGCCACCTGCCAATTTTTTCCTTGGTCTTGTTCCTCGGCGCCGTCACTGTCACTTTATCGTTATCACAGATATTCCCACTATTCACACAATCACCAAAATCACCGAAATGAAATTTTCCAATAAGACACTACACTTCCAGCTTTCCCCGTCTGCCCTACGTCCTTGCAAGAGAATCAGCTAGACTTTCCAGCTTGTTGTTAGCGTCCTCCGCCTTGCGCTTCCAGCTGTCTCTATCGGCCGTCATTTTCTCTCTGCGAGTGGATAGCCATGAGCGTCCTACATTTCCAGTTTTCCAGGTTCTGTGTCGTTTCTGCAAGGCTTTCACGTAGGGTTTCCAGCTTGCAGTTGGCGTCGTCCACCTTGAACTTCCTGTTGTCCCCGTACGTTGTCATCTCTGTGAGGCAGGGTTGAAAGTTGGGCCAGTTGGTAGCAGTTCATAATAAAATAGAATAGTGTGCAGAAAACAACGATAAAAATGAGGAGACACGTGACGATCACACATAGGCTTTCCAGCTTGCGGCTGGTGTCTTCCGCCTTGAAACTTCCAGCTGTCCCTGTCCGCCGTCGTCTTTGCGGGAGTCGACGCAGCCCTTTCAGGTTGAGGGTGGTATTGCCTGCCCTGGACTTCCAATTGTCCCTGTCTGCCTTCATTTGTGCAAGGTCGTTACGTGCGCTTTTCACCGTGTTGCTGGCATCCTCCGCCTTGCGCTTCCAGCTGTCTCTGTCCGCCGTCGTCTTTCCAAGGTCGTTGCGTACGC
The DNA here is from genome assembly GCA_037355805.1 of Ixodes ricinus. NCBI lineage: Eukaryota > Metazoa > Arthropoda > Arachnida > Ixodida > Ixodidae > Ixodes > Ixodes ricinus. The sequence goes on along the minus strand of JAZHYW010017573.1, from coordinate 24,021 downwards.
TTTTCAGCGTGCGGCTGGCATCCTCCGCCTTGAGCTTCCAGCTGTCTCCTGTCCGCCGTCGTTTTTCCAAGGTCGTTGCGTACGCTTTTCAGCGTGTGGCTGGCATCCTCCGCCTTGAGCTTCCAGCTGGCTCTGTCCGCCGTCGTCTTTCCAAGGTCGTTGCGTACGCTTTTCAGCGTGTGGCTGGCATCCTCCGCCTTGAGCTTCCAGCTGTCTCTGTCCGCCGTCGTCTTTCCAAGGTCGCTGCGACGCTTTTCGAGCGTGTGGCTGGCATCCTCCGCCTTGAGCTTCCAGCTGTCTTTGTCAGCCGTCGTCTTTCCAAGGTCGTTGCGTACGCTTTTCAGCGTGTGGCTGGCATCCTCCGCCTTGAGCTTCCAGCTGTCTCTGTCCGCCGTCGTCTTTTCAAGGTCGTTGCGTACGCTTTTCAGCCGTGTGGCTGGCATCCTCCGCCTTGAGCTTCCAGCTGTCTCTGTCCGCCGTCGTCTTTCCAAGGTCGTTGCGTACGCTTTTCAGCGTGTGGCTGGCATCCTCCGCCTTGAGCTTCCAGCTGTCTCTGTCCGCCGTCGTCTTTCCAAGGTCGTTGCGTACGCTTTTCAGCGTGCGGCTGGCATCCTCCGCCTTGAGCTTCCAGCTGTCTCTGTCCGCCGTCGTCTTTCCAAGGTCGTTGCGTACGCTTTCCAGCGTGCGGCTGGCATCTTCCGCCTTGAGCTTCCAGCTGTCTCTGTCCGCCGTCGTCTTTCCAAGGTCGTTGCGTACGCTTTTCAGCGTGTGGCTGGCATCCTCCGCCTTGAGCTTCCAGCTGTCTCTGTCCGCCGTCGTCTTTCCAAGGTCGTTGCGTACGCTTTTCAGCGTGTGGCTGGCATCCTCCGCCTTGAGCTTCCAGCTGTCTCTGTCCGCCGTCGTCTTTCCAAGGTCGTTGCGTACGCTTTCCAGCGTGCGGCTGGCATCCTCCGCCTTGAGCTTCCAGCTGTCTCTGTCCGCCGTCGTCTTTCCAAGGTCGTTGCGTACGCTTTCCAGCGTGTGGCTGGCGTCCTCCGCCTTGAGCTTCCAGCTGTCTCTGTCCGCCGTCGTCTTTCCAAGGTCGTTGCGTACGCTTTTCAGCGTGTGGCTGGCATCCTCCGCCTTGAGCTTCCAGCTGTCTCTGTCCGCCATCGTCTTTCCAAGGTCGTTGCGTACGCTTTCCAGCGTGCGGCTGGCATCCTCCGCCTTGAGCTTCCAGCTGTCTCTGTCCGCCGTCGTCTTTCCAAGGTCGTTGCGTACGCTTTTCAGCGTGCGGCTGGCGTCCTCCGCCTTGAGCTTCCAGCCGTCGCCTCTCGCATGCGCTCGATCGCTGACTGCGAGCAGCGCTAGCTTATTCTAGGCTAGATTTCACCAGCTGGCTGCGTTCACTCGCCTCTTGCTGCCACTTCTCCAGGCTAGCCGTTGTTTCTGTAAAGATTGGGTGACATGAATTGCGGTGCATTCGACGCGTCTGCCTCAATCGAAGCGCTCTTTGCCATAACGTGCCAGGTCACTAGTCATGGCAATGATGTCAGAAGTGTTCGGGAAAGGGGGAGGGGGAGGAATTTCCCCGTATTTCCCCCAAATTCTTTACCAGAAATGTCTCAAATGCCTCGGGGGGTGATCGCCCCCTCTCCCTGTCTCAACGCCACTGCATCATGGTAGTGCGTGAAGTTAAAGCAGCAGCGTGAACAGAAGGGACGACACTGAACGTGTTTCTAATATTGTGTCATGTTTTAGAGCACAGCTCTTAGGCGCTCGTTTCCGGGTTGAGCGGCGTCGCTGTCGGCGTAACCGCGCGTTGCATTATGGGACACTTCCATAATGACGTTACACGTGACGTCACGTGTGAAGTCACGAGGGTAAAATTTCCCCGCAAAATTTAGCGGAAAAAATTGCCCGCTAAATTTGGCCGAAAAAATTCCACGCTGAAATTACCGGAAAAAAATTCCAGGCTAAACTTTAGCGGAAAAATTTCCCCGCTAAATTTGGCGGAACGAATTCCACGCTAAATTTAGCGGAAAAAAACGCCCCGCTAAATTTAGCGGAAATATCTCCTCGCTAAATTTAGCGAAAATTTTCTCCGCTCAATTCCAACGGAACATTTTCCGCTAAATTTAGGGGGGAAATTACCCCGCTATATTTAACGAGAAAATTTCCCCGCTAAATTTAGCGGGGAAATGCTAACGCAAAATTCAGCGGGAACTTTTGCCGCTATAATTAGCGGGGAAATTTTTTCGATAAATTTAGCGAATATTTTCCGCTAAATGGGAGGGGGGCAGGAGATGAGGAGGGCAGAGTAGGGAGCGGGAGGAGGGGCATACCCTTCTCCTCCTCCTCCTCAAGAGCTGCGCTCCAATTCGGCGTTACAGAGAATTGTAAACGTCTTTCATTTTTGTAGGTCCAGACTCTGAAAACTCTATGATAATGCTGCCTTTGTGAGGATACGTGTATCGGGAAAACTCTAGCAACCATACGAAAGGTTTTACATTACTTATGCGAGTAAAGGTGGTGCACATTCACTCGCTTTTGTAAATCGATATTTCCTCTTCTTAGGGACATCTTCCCTACATATTTTTTGCACTTGAATTGCGCCCCATCTGGAACTACACTGATGGTTGCCGACATGATTTTACATAATTAAGATCTCGTTTTGCTATGGCCCATTATATTACAGTTCAAGCTCTGCAGAAAAGTACCTCAACACATCAAACGGTACTTCAACACATCACTCTTTACTTTTTTAGTGGGGATGGATGCCAGGTATCGCTATATACAGAGCTGTAAGTAGGTTTGCATTTACCTGAATTGCTCATACATCATGTAAAAAATGTTGGCAGTTGGAGAGAACGAAGCAGGCCTAAAATCTTGAGATTATAACAAGTTCACACTCTGAAGGAAACTAAGTCCATTTCATGTATCTTTTTATTCTTGCCTCTGAGTGAACCAGAAAAATAGGGTTTATTGTGTCAAATTCCGCGTCCACCAAGACTGAATAGCCGATTATCACCCTCCATAGTGTTAATCGGCTAGGGAAGACCTCCATGATGCATCTAACGGAAAAAAGCTGAGCTATCGCTGAGGCTATTGTGTGCAGGAGCGGAATTCGAATGGCTCCTGCACACAGCCGAGCACAACTACTATCGGTGGCGGAGTCAACACCGATAGTAGTTGTGCTCAATTAAATAAAATAAAAACTGCCTTTTGTCATTTATGCCACAAAACCCGAAAACTGATCGCTCAACCTGCCGACCCGGTTGATTCAGACACGCTTGATTTTGCCCTTTGTCGCGGATGTGTGGTGGGGGGGGGGGGGATGCTATGTATGCGGTTTTAAGTGACCTTGGCCATTGTATAGTTTTACACAATCGGAAAGGTGGGCGTATATGTATATGTATCTTTTTGTTTCATGTGAACCTTAGACCATCTCTTGTAGTCATGTATAAACTTCAGTACCGTAATGTACATATATATATATATATATTTTTTTTTTTTTTTTTGAAAGCATGTTGTGCAGGTTTTGTCGGTGGTTGGAAGTGACCTTGCCATTGTGTATATGTACTGAGGACGTGGTCTTTGTGTTTCCTGTGAACCCTATGACTCTCTTTTGTAGTCGGGTGTGAACGGTAGCGAACGTTCTGGCCGTGTGCAATTCGAGGGCGGTGTGGAGATGACGGGTATAAAGGAAATGTCCTGAATAAAATGTTTAGTAGTTGTGTTTGAGACGTCTTGTGTTTGTCCCCTCTTTGTAGCCTCCGTCTTGAGTTTTAGAAATTATTAACTTTAACCAGCTCGCCTGCCTTATTACGTTATCTTCAATGCCTCTCTTTTCGTCAAAATCGGCATTAACTCAGCAACAGCTTGTCAAGTGGACAGTAATGCAAATAATTGAACAGCCGCTGAAGTCTCGATAATGGTTGAGCAAATTTGATCAGAGCACGGGAAGGCCTAGTAAGCCGCGCGCTCGCCTTGGCTTTTATATTGTCCACGACTGTATCTTTCTAGCGCGCGAGCGCTCGCTCTGCGGAAGAATGTTTCAAAACCGGGACCTCGTGCTCTTGTGCTTGTGGCATTAGCTTCACTGATCTCTATTATAGGGGGCTGAATGGCGCATAGCCGCTCTCCGAGCAGGGCGCAAGTGAAGCCACCGGAAGTTTGATGTTTGTCCCGGAAAGTCGGGCGTCTGCTGGGCTTCCTACTGCATTCAGTCGATGTTTTCGTCCATGCTTTGCTGCGTCTTTGAGTGGGTTTTAATAATCATGTTCCGAATTAAATCCCGGGAATGAAGCATTTGAACCTGGGACATATATGCACACTTGATCAAGTAGAATCTCAAAACGCTTACATTGAATGGCTTCCCAGGATACTTCGACGGCCTGCATGCGCTCTTACTGCGCAACAAGCTGGCTCTCTTGAGGTGACAAGCGAAAATCCAGCGCCCTCGACGCTTTTCGAACCAGCATTTGGTAAACTTGCAAAGCCTGCCAAGCGCTCACTTCTGGGACAAGCCGCTTACTTCCGGTGGCTTTATACCTGTTTGCTCAATGCGCCATCCAGCTCCCAAGTGGAGATCAGTGATTAGCTACAATCTCAGCTTAAAGTGATTGTGCGGTAAAATTTTGTCTTTCAGAAAACAAATAAATCATATTGTTATTACTTTTAGGAATATCATCCGCACAATCCAAATTTTTAATCCTCCGCCGCACAAGTAATTCAATTTTAAACAGAGCCCAACTGCTCAGATTGCACCCGCAAAACACGCCGTGTTTTCGTTGGCAACAGCGGAAGCTCCAACGTAACATCACAAAAAAGTGCTACGACAGCTCTTGACTGTTGTCTCAGTAAAATAAATTCGCTCTAAGAAGGACAAGATTTACGGTATTCAGGGAAGCTCAATTTTTCGATGATGATCTTTCTATACGTACCATCGACCATGTTGATCAAAACCGGGAACAAGTCAACGCCCGCGCCTCTGACGTCACCATGCCTGATGTGACGTCACGATACGACGAGCCATGCATACTAGCGAAGTCTGGCGTGAAGCTTCGTATTGATGTTGATAATTGATTTCACAAATATTGGGGAGTCTTCTAATCAAATAAGTATCAAGTCTGACTATATTTGGGCTCTCTCTACGTCACCAGCGCAAAACCTCAGGAACTTCCGGTTATCTCTGGACAATCCCTTTATGGGGTATCCACGCGAAGGAGAAATCCGCCACTTTCCTCCGCGGAGCGCGCATCACGTGAGGCATACGTCGTCCGTTTTTGACGCCTCGCGGCGCCGTTCTCCTCCGTGGCGGAGGCGCGGAGGCTTCGTTCTGTCAACACGAAAGCTCCGCAGGTGGGCGGCGGAGCCGAGGACGGAGTTTGCCGGGTTGCTGAAGTAACGAGATCCGTCCGCGGAGTTCTCCTTCGTGTGGATATTCCTTAAAGAGTGAACTAAGTATGTATCCAGATCCTGCCTCGAGGCTTCAGTGTGTCGTTCGTGAAAACTGTGGCAAACCCATTTCATAGGAGGTTTTCGTGTATCATTTTCGCCGCCACGCAACGCTCTCCGCAACCAGCTACTAGATCCGGAACGTTGCAGACAAGCATGCGCTGTAGCGGCGTCTCCGTTACAGAGCGTAGCGGAGGAGAAAAACGATCTACAAAAACTACCCTTCAGTTCATTTTAATGGTTCTGGTTCCGGTTACGGTTCATGTCAAAATAAATAGGGAGTTTTAGTAGATCGTTTTGATACCTCCGGCTCCGATAACAATGCCCAATAACTGTACGATACAAGCGCAAAGGCGTCGGCGAAGTTCAGATATCGTTATCGGAGTGATTGAAACGATCTACTAAAAACTCCCTAGTGTGTCGTTATCGGGTATTGTTATCAAAGGTATTGGAACAATCTGCTAAAACTCCCATTACTAAATTTCCGTTCCAATTCCGGTTACGAAAGAAAAAAAGCGCTCCTCAGCGGTTTTTGGTTTGGGCTACGGTTTGAGTCCCTGCTGTGTGAACAGAGTTTCTTGCCTTGAAGTCGGAGCTTGAGCATACAGCTGTGATTTTCCAGCTCGCCCGCGGACACCGCCGCGCCGCAGCCCAGTTCGCAGGTCAACATCCGGTGCGGGCACGTCTTGACGTGGTCCTCGAGGGTGCGGCGAGGGCAGCGGTGCTCGCACAGGTCGTGAGGGCACGGCACCTCCTTGAACTCGCACACGCCCAGGTGCGTCGTGTAAATGCTCACGGCAACTCTGGCACTGCACCCAGGACTGCGGCACTTCACCTGTGGCCGCAAGAACGACGAGGCTTTAAAGAGATCACGAGAAAGAAGCCGGCGATGGTATACACGAACTCATCTCTGTTACGTCACGGCGCGGTGGTGGCGCGTCGGTCGCACTTCCGGTCTGGGGCTGTGGGCGGAAGGCCCCATGTGAGGCGTGTATTCCTGCGTTGTTTTGAAAGGAACCTGACGAAAACATGCCTTTTCGTCAAACCGCCGCGACTGGGGCTGTACCAAAGGAGCCGAGAAAGGTTTGAAGATCAGTTTTCATGTTCTCGGTTCGTCCAAGAACGTGGATATGTGCCGTAAAAATGGTAAACCAGACGCCGCCGGACCACAATTGCTTGGGCGGGAAGCACTTTGGGTTGAATTCACGGATACTTGTGGTCATCAGATTTATTTGGTTTGTTCCAACATGAACGCCGGAAAACCGTCAAGTTGTACGGCCCACCTGCGGACTACGTTCAGTGCGTCTTGAAGTTCGAACGGCCGTCTGATCGTTCGAACTGTCGTCTGCTCTTTCAAACGCTTCTACTTGTCGTCTGCTCTTTTAGACGACACCGGCCCGTAGACCAAATGTTGGCCCGGTACTTGCGATAAGAAGTAAGTGCAGGCCTCAAAAGACTTAAGTTTGAAGGTTGGTAAGCAGGCTCGACGTAAACAGTAGATACAAGGAGATGTTGATTATTGTTAACCAGCGGCCATCACCGATTTGTTATGCCTGACTCACTTCGTCCGATTCTGCTTGCGATTTTCAGTATCGACGTCGACCATCTCAGCTACGGTTCACACTTTTGCAGCCCGAGCGACGTCGCGACTGAAAATTGCGAGCGAAATCTCATCATGTGAATCAGGCTTTAGCGTACATTCTGCGGCGTCCACGCGGAATGAATCGCCGCATGTCAGAATATTCACGCGAAGTTTTGCGGTGTAACGAGCCTCGGGAATTTCGCTGAGGCCGCTCAAGTAGTCAGACATTGCCAGGAAGACGTAGAATCAACAATTCGAACGCGGAAAAGGGCAGGGGGACTCACACGGACGCCGACAACATCGCATTTCAATGGTTTGTTTATGGGCGACGGCGAGCTTGTTGCCCACACCCCCATCGCGCATGCGCGGCGCCGGTGGCGTCCGCTAGGGGCGCTCCGGGCGCTCCGGTTTGTTTGTAATTGGGGAGGAGGAGCGACCTTGACGCCCTAAGCGGTTAATTTTAGAACTACACGGATGGGGACAACAAATACAATGACTCAGCGCTCGGCCGACATAACCGAACGCGGCGTCAGCGTTCGGCTGGAGTTCGTGTTCTCCGGTGAGGGGAGGAGGGGCTCTTTTGTTTCCACTCCGGCCTGCATGAACAATGCAGCATGCACGGTCCCAGCTCAGCACAAAAGCCGAAGTGGGTCAAGCTCGCATTCTCTGAGGATAGATCCGGCACTTAACGTCGCTTCGTCGATTGTTAGTATTTTTTACATTAAACTGTGCCCCGCGCTCTATTGTAGAAGATGACATGGACATGCCCATAAGGCCTCTGGGCATGTGCACAGGCCTTGTGTTGAGTAAACACCGAGTATGGGGACAACAAACGGGTCAGAGCGCCCCCAATACACCAACTCATGTTTACAAACAAACCAGAGCGCCCCTAGCGGACGCCACCGGCGCCGCGCATGCGCGGTGGACGGTGGGCAAGAAGCCCGCCGTCGCCCATAAACAAACCATTGAATTGCGTTGTTGTCGGCGTCGGTGGGGGTCCCCGTGCTCTTTTTCGCGTTGGAATTGTTGATTCTACGTCCTCCTAACAATCTCTGACTACTTGAGCGGCTTCAGCAAAATTAACGAGGCAAAACTTTGCGTGAATAATGTGACGAGCGGCGATTCATTTCACGTGGACGCCGCAGGATGGGCGCTACAGCCTGACTCCCACGATGAGATTCTGCTCGCTATTTTCAGTCGCGACGTCGCTCGGGCTGCAAAAGCGTGGACCGTAGCTGAAATGGTGGACGTCGATACTGAAAACCGCAAGTAGAATCGGGCATTACAAGTCGCTGATGGCCACTGGTAACAATGAACAACATCTTCTTGTATCTTCTGTTTACACTTAGCCTACTTACCCCAACCAACCTTCAAAACTGTTTTGAAGCCTGCACTTAGTTCTTATCGCTCTTACCGGGTCAACGTTTGGTTTACGGGCCGCTGTCGTTTGAACGAGCTGACGACAAAAATCAGACAAGTTTGAAAGAGCAGACGACAGTTCGAACGCACGCGCAATGAAGTGCGGGCAAGAAGCACCGCGTCCCGCGTCAACAAACCATTGGAATGTCACGTTTTCGGCGTCTGTGTGAGTCTGCATACTCTTTTTCGTGTTGGAATTGTCGATTCTCCGTCCTCATAGCAATGTCTTACCACTTTAATCGCCTCAGCGAATTTATCCAGGCTCGCTACGCCGCTAAACTTTGCGTAAATAATTTGACGTGCGGCGATTCATTCGCATGAACGCCGTAGAATGGACGCCAAAACCATAATGAGATTCTTCTAGCTATTTTCGGTCGCGATGTCGCTTGTGTTGCTAAAGTGCAGAAGCTAGCGGCGATGATCGACGTCGATACTGAAAATCGGAAGCGGGAACTGATCAAGCGTAACGAGTCGGTGATGGCTACTGGTACCAATGATCAACATCTTGTATATACTGTTTGCACCGAGCCTACTGCTAAGTTTTTGAGGCCTGCAATTACTTCTTATTGCAATCACCGGGCCAAAGTTTGGTCTACGGGCCGCTTTTGTTTGAACGAGCAGGCGACAAAAAGCAGACAAGTTGAAAGAGCAGACGAAAGTTCGAACGATCAGGCGGCCGTGCGAATTTGAAGACTCACTGAACCCGTGGGTGGTCCGGACAACTTGGTGGTTTTCTCTCGTTCACGTTGGAAACAAAACAAATACATCTGGCGACCACAAAGTGTTGCCCGCACAAGCAATCGTAGTTCGACGGCGTCTGGTTTGCCCTTTTTCACGGCTACTATCCACGTTCCCGGACGAATGGAGGTGGCAGAAACACATGAAAACTGATCTTCAAACCTTTCCAGACTCTTGGTACAGCCCCCGTCGCAGCATTTTGACGAGAAGGCAGGTTTTTTGTCTGGTTTCTTTCAAAAGAACACAGGAATGCATGTCTTGCATGGCGACTTCTGCCCACGGCCCCAGACCGGAAGTGCGCCCGGCGCGCCACCACCGCGGCGTGACGTAGGAGAGTTGAGTTCGATCTCCTGCCCAATAGCAGATGACTTCGCTGGAGCCCTGCACAGAAAAACGTTTGATCACCCGGATCCGCAGACTTTGTATGCGCACCCGAACTGCATCCGCAATATTCTGAAATTATTGTATTGCGTATCTGACCCGCAATCCGCGCATTCATGTTTGAACATGAAATGAAGCGTGAATGACAAGAAAAAAAGAAAAAAGCATCTGGATGGTACTTTATAACTTATCAGCCGTTTGCTTATCTTTGTACAAACAACTCTTCGAGTCAGAATACGGTGAAAGTCATCTTACCGGTTTTCTTCCATCTTCCAAAAATATGCTAAAAAACATATTTTTTTTGTAACATTTATAGTAGGCGCCTGTTTTATAACCATGAAAATTAATAAAGGACATACTTGTAACTTTGTATTATTTTATTAAAGTCAAATAATAAAAAAGTGGGATTTAAATCAAATATTAACAAAAAACAATGCTTGTTTTTTGTACTGCAGTTCTTCTGATGAAAACGGGTATAAGCGCTTCTTTCGTCGCCGAGGCATAATCAGGTTGTTCGCTTGTTTCGTAAACGTAGTGGCCTCTTCAGTAAACAAATTAAGTCAACCCTGATGGAATTCTGATCTATTGATACACTTCAGGGAGAAGGAAAAAGGATCAGAGCAGTGCAACGTAGTTCAGTTCAGGGGGATATGGATTGGGCATCTTACGAGAGTAGAGAAGCGATCAGTAAAGTAAACTTTGAACAAAGCCTAGCTGAATTAAAAATACGCGGTGGGCAGGGAAGGTGTTCATCTAAATATGAAAATCAAAAACACTAAGTGAACAAACCGAACCCGCAAGCGGATATTTAAATACTTTCAACGAGATGGGGCCGATCAGAGCATATCAGTAGAAAATGGAGTAAAGGTAATTGAGAGGAAATTGTGGGAAGAGAGAAAGCAGGGAAAATCAGCTTTAACAATATACAGAGCACAAAAAGCAAGAAATAAAGAAGGAACAGTTGATGATAACTTTTTGGGAGCTCAACGCTGTTTGAAGCTAGAAAGGGGTGCTAAGAACGAAAGCATATAGGGCTAAATTCCAGGAAATAGACACTCCATGCGACGTATGCAACCGCGAAAGGGAAACTATAGAGCATGTAATTTTAAGGTGACGGGGCTTCGTCCCACCTTCTTGAGGGGAGGGGGGGGGGATGACTACGGATTTGGAGGGGGCTCTGGCATTTGCAGACACCGATGGACGAATGGATAGGGAAAAAAATTAATAATAACAATAATAATAATAGTTTATTTCCCCAGTGCCCCAGAACAACCGTGAGGTTTCTGCATGGTGCTACAAATGTCCACGATTGGATAAAAGGAAAGAGGTTCAGCTGTATCCCATGGAGACACCTGTCATATACATGGTACAGTGCATAGTCAAGATTGCGCTTGAACGTGGTACAATCACTGAAAATGTCCAAACTTGGCGAGTCCACATTGTTCAAAGAGACTTGCATGCGGGTTAATGGCGACAATGTTTCTTGAAAGCGAGGGTAAAACAAGGAACGATGTCTACAAGATCGAGCAGGAGCATGAAAATTCACTGAGCCTAAAACATCAGCGTCGATGTGACCGTTAATTACTTTATGTAAAATAAACTATCAGAGAGAGTCTTCGCTTCAATAAATTCTGTAAACCTTGCCTCTTAAGAATGTCGTCGTAGTCATAATAGAACCTTCTACCAGAATACTTATCATAGACAAGACGAATAAAACGTTTCTGCACATTTTCTAGCCGTGACGCATCAGTGGCAGTCAGCGAATTCCATGCGACACTACCAAACTCAAGTTTTGCACGTACCAGACATAAGAACAGTCGGACAAGGCATAAATGATTCTTAAAGTAGCATGATAAGCGGTATAGCAAACCCATCATTCGGACAGAGGAGGCAACAATCTTTGAAACATGATAAGAAAAGGTAATTCCGGTAACTAAGAGGAAATTGGAAGATCGGTGGAAAATATCTGGGGAGGGGTGAAAAAACAGATAAAAATAAACAATGGGAACACTTTAAAGGGGGAGGGTTGTGTTAGAACGAAATTTATACAAATTTTAAAAATGACGGGATGACAATATGTTAGGCTAGGGGGCGCAAGATGCCGCCTGTTACAAAAGGTACAGCCATTGCCATCTATCCATCTATCCATCCATCACGTGCACCATACCTTCCCAGAGAAGCGACGTCACATTCTTGAACCACGTGAACGTAATAGACATTGATGAACGCTCTTCTTCTATAGGCTCATACATGCTCGCCATTCTCGCACGCTACGCACTACGCCGCTGCGCTCATTTTCTCGACATATACCCTGCTTCTTGCTCCCATCGGCGGTGTGGGCGAGCTACAGGGGCACTTCTCTAGCTATCATCATCATCGTTTGTGACGTCACGGGTAGGACAGACTGGGACAGACCCTGCAAATCTAGGATCCGTCGGCTCGTCAGCTCGCTTCATGCGATGTTTGGGTAACGCGCGGCAAAGCATTTCACGCGTTGTGTTTATTTGGTGAAGTGATATTTGCAGAAAGACACTTTACCAAAGCTTGAAACCGCACGTGGCACGCGCGCAGTCTTGCCAACAAACACTTTTGGCGCTGAGGTGTCGAAGCGCTCGGATGGTGGTGTGCTGTTCTCTACCCCAGTTCAAAGAAGCTGGATGATGAAAATAGAATATCCAGCGCTTTATCCCACTACATCTACCACGGTGAATAGCGTGAATTTTTTTATTATGATTCGGTCAAAATAAAACTAAGAAAGAATGCCTCATCAAATTGAAAATAGGAAAGCGAAATTCTAGAACCTCTCGCGGGTGTAGTAAACACTTCAGTGAAAGCGACTCCGTGTATCATGTTGCTTCCAATGTGTTCTGTGAGTGCTGGTCTCTTATTAGTTCCAAGTTGATTCCTTTTTTTAATTTTGTAAACCAGTAGACAAACATTTACTCAAAACACTGGCAGGAAGAAGCGGTGGCTGGCTTCCGGAGTCGTTTCAACTTAATCCCTGCTTATTCACCCGGTCGACGCGAAACGTGCGAGACCCTCGCGATCGAAGTCTTGAATCTAGTAAGTCGGTGACACTTCAGCGTCTCAGAAAATGAGGAATACACCTGCTATGAATTACTACCGTTTGTATGTTTCATTTTTGCGGACCCAAATGCGAATAATGCGTGATGCGCTGCTCAGTGAGCGATTTTAAATTTGTAAACAATTCTTAGTAAAAATAGGATAGAACAAATTAATGAATCGCCTGAATTTGCCGGGCCATGGCCGACAATTTAATAATTTATGAAAATTTCTGTCTTTTCTTTCGAACGGAAGTCGCGACGTGACAAACTTCTTTGCCACGTATTCGATTCGGGAGGAGCTAAGCGTTAGTTGCTGGCGAGCATTTGCTCGGCAGCAACTGTCGAGTCACACTTGGATAGAAGCGTCGGTGTCGGCAAGCTCAAATGTAGCGAAAACAAGTGTGTGGCGCTTTGCAACACGAACTGTGGGCGCGCGCACAGCTAAGAAGACAGCACGTCATTTACTCCGGTGAATGCAAAACCTTCTTCTGGATAGCAGCCTTCACAGATCTAAAAAAAACAAGAGTCAGAGAGGCTGTGAATAACCCTGACGCACGCCACGCAAGCTGTAATGTGAACCTCGAGGCTTGTTTGCGAAAATTTTAAAGTTTTTGTAAGACAGAATTGAACTTCGAGGCGCTGTTATTCATTAGAAAGATCACTCACAAAAACGTTATACGCGTTTTTTTAAATAAATAAACCGTTTTTAATCGGCATAGATGCGAACTAACATAGCCACTCCGTGCATTGACATAGCGCGTCGTCTGCTCGCATCCTACCAGCTGCGTCACAGGAGGGTGCCCGTGAGGTGGCGCCACCAAAACATCTCGTCGCCAATAGTCGGTCGAAACAAAGGATTCCATTAATGACGTCGGCGATGTCGAAGGCTCCGTCGGCTCGAAACGCGGGTGGGAAATTAGGAAACTGAAGGCTGAAGCAGACTGAACGCGGTGGGAGCCAAGTGGCGAGTGCATGCAAGAGATGGTCGGAGTTGCGCCACCGTGCCGCTAGGGGCACTGGCAGATATGTGAACGATACATGGAGAGGCGATGCAGACTACGTCACCGACCCTTCAAACATGGCGGCCTTCCTCGGCCTTCCACGAAACTGACGCATTGTTTACAAAACAAATTGATCAAATTGCCTATATGTATGCAACATGCTTAATCTAACCACTAATAGTTTATGGCACGGTTACTTTATTAAATTCAGTATAGAAACAAGATAAAGACTCGGCACACACCTTGACATTTTCTACCATGCTCTGGATAAGTGGATGGGCGGGCACGAGGGAGGCAGCCTGCACAGACACCCGGCACAGGGGACAGGTGCTGTTCGTGCGCAGCCACATGCATGATGCAGCCCTTGCAGAAGACGTGGCGGCAGCGGCACTCCACCGGTGCTCGCAGCAAAGCACGGCAGATGGGGCAGGTCAGCTCGTCGTTCGGGTGGAGGGTCGCAGTCCTCCGGGAATATTTCGGGAACTGCATTGTAAAGTCCCTTGAGAAAATTCGCATTCCACAATTTAGGTGCTCTTTGACCGCTCGCTATTCGTCTCATTCTGAATACTTTCTTGAGTTAATTGTTTTATTTGAAAGGTAATACAATTCTCTTTCCTCTGCTATAACTTGTTTTGTGTTGTTTGTGGTTAATTATAGCGTTGCGAATAGGGAGGCGCAAACTCTCACTTGCTCCGCTAGTTCCCATTTCGTGAAAAGACTATTATAGATAACACGAGTTCTATGATGCTGTCTTGTTAAGAAGATATGACCAGAAGTGAACGAGGGCTTTTTAAAAAATTGTTTTACTTCTTTTTATACAGCTCCCCAAATATTTTCCCAAAATCACAAATTTCCAGCACGAATATTTTCTCGATTATATCTAATAGGCTTAACTACACTTATAGTTCTTGGCACTTTTTTATATTCACGAAAATTTTCAAACGCAGGTTTAATGTTGGTGACAAGATATTTTACTGAAAACATAGCAATATTTTATGTTTTAGATGATGGGAGTTCTCATTTTGCTTAACGGGCAATTGAACGAAGTGACGAGGTGTAAAACCCCTAAGATATGCGAATATGTGAACGAGGGCTTTTGTTAATTCTTGAAGTAATATTGTAGCAGCCTGTCAAACTTTACAGTCGTTGATGCATTTGCTTTATGAAAATTATAGAATTAATGGCATCTAATGAAGCTGGTTGTAATAAATAGACATACCGTAATATCCCGAGAGATAGCCCACCTAAAATTGAAAGCAAATCGGGTGAAAATAAAGAGTGGACTAACTTTCAGTATGCGATGAAGAAGTTGGAAAAACAAATACTAGCTTTATAGATTCTGTGACCTACGAAACTTGTGATCGCAGGGAGGGGCGATGAACGAAAAGCGATTCTGTCTTTCCAAGTCAGCAATATTCGCGTTATCTCCCGCCATGGCTAAGTAACACTATTTCTGCCGAGGTCATCAATGGCCAGGCACCTGCAAATACTACAAGTGTCTTTCGGTGTCTTAAGAAAAAAAGCAAGTCAGGTTCAAAATAGGGGTTTGGCATCTCTCTGGAAATTACGTAATGTTACTATATACTATATTTCCCTCGTGATTGGCATCCGGGTTTCTCGTTTAGATAAAACTTAAGATAATCTAAAAAATAACAAGAAAAACTGTTTTGATGCTTCATTGCGACCACCTCGTGGGAGGCCGGAAAACTGCTGATTCCCAACGTTCAGAAAATCATTGAGGGTGGCGCTGACGCCTCTATCATCATCATTGTCAACGGTTTTCTAGCTCTGCAAGCCGAAAATGCTTGCACGGTTTTATTGATAAATGAATGCTTCAGGTAGCGCGTCCGATTAATAAATTGCACGTTTTAGTGTTAGTATTTATTAGTGTTAGTGATCATAGCTCCCTGGAAAATGGACAAAAGAGATTATATTTTAGTTTGTTAGAAACAATACGAGGGTGTCAACCTGCTTTGATCACGATCACGCTCGTGAGCAGATAGCACGAGGGGCACTCGGGAGTCTTGTCGCGTCGTCGGCTTCATTTCTTGGGAGCAGCAGTGTATCTCGAATTTGCCTAACCATCAACTCAGCCAACTCAGCGAATGCGCTTTTGCAGTTTAGGTTTATTATGGTGGGCAAGAAAGGGGAGGTGTGGTGATCGCTTGCAAGTTGCTCGTCCCAGTGTGCCATAAAATAAATACACACAAAAATGATAACGGCTTGTGTTCCCATTTGCAGCTGAACAATACCTCTAGAGAGTGGGACGGAATGTTCAATCTGCCCATTTTTGTGAGCATTTAATTTTATTCTGGTCCTGGAATGCAAGGTGGCGCTGCTTCCAGTATACCAATTATGCTGCTCTTTATGGGCAACTGAAAGGCTTCGTTACCATCCTCTCCAACCGACCGTTAAAGGGGCGATGCAACAATGTTTGTACTTTGCGCAAATACCGCTTAGAACGGATCCCTGACGTTGATGACCTATGAAATACGCGTTTGTTTTTCACCCCACGCAATAGAAGTCCCAGAAACAAATTAAAGAAAAACGAGCAGCGTTCACCCCCTCAACTCCGCAGCCAGAACAAGCGGCCACGTGACCTGGAATGGATTATATGCCGCCAATGTTGATCATAGCCACGCGCTGGGGTTGGCAAAGCACAGGACACGCGCTGAGTTCCAGACATTGTTATGGCTCGGCTATTGTCGTCGTTGAAGCGATTGGACACGGGCCACTACCCGAATGCTTCTCGAGCTAGTAATTATCACGAGCCCAAATCGAGCGCCCACGCAATGCTCGGGTCCAATCTATGAACCGCATTCAAATATCGTCACTTGGGTGTACTGCGATCCCCACGTTACGTCATCAAATTTTGCAAAGGCGAGATTGAATGAAAATGATCGCTTTTGTCCTTGAAATTACACCGCAACGAAGGAGTTTCTTGGCCAGTGGCGTTGCGTGCGAGTATCCTTGAGTCCCACCAGTGCCAGTAAGCTCGTGTAAAGTGAAAAACATTCCAACTGAATATCGTTGCACAGCTCCTTTAAAAAGCGCATGAGCCTATAGCACAGTGAAATGCTTTGTCTGCACGAGAGCTCGCGCATATAAGACACTTCCCAAAACCACGCACTAAAAAAATTACTTTGATGCAGAGACGTATGCCCTCATGACATTATCCCTTCAGCACCTTTATTTTGATATAGTACTCACTTTCTATTGTAAAATAGTGTGTTGCTGCACTGATCGAACAACCTTTATTTATAAAGGCTCTAAAACTAATACGAAAAAGAGTGCTATGATGAACTGAGGCAACCTTTTTTGTATTAGCTACGACCCCAAAAAAAGTATTGCCTGTACCAATCGTTTTTACTTGGAGTTACATTCCTTGAAAGTAGAGATAATATGCATTACAATAATTATTGAACTAGAACAAGGCAATATACCTGTAAACATCGTAATCGTGGAGGTAGTCACCCGCAAATGAGTATTTTTGAATTGTCGAGTTCACGAGTCAGCGGATCGGTCATCAGTGTCATGGTTCCTCTCTCGTGCGTGAGTCCTTACGTCTGCATTTGCTCTTTCTGTGCATGTAACAACTGCATGCGGTGCATGTCGCTTGTAAACTTGCTGCTCATAAAAAAACATTCCTTGAATGATGCTAATATATTCTGCACCCTATATTTAGGGTGTTTGGTGGAAAGTGCTCACTGGGCACGCTCAGTCACTGGATGCTGGGAAACTAGCACCATTGCTCTTCTCTGCCTGCTAGCAGGATGCAAGCATGTACTAACATATAGACAATCAAAACGTCACCACGGGATTGGCTGGACAGTATTTGTTGCCATAGCAATCGACATTTTGTTCCTTTTGAAGCTTTGAAGGGATCATTCTGAACCAGCCGTGCCAAGATCGCGATGGCCCGTCATCGCACTGAAAGCTGTTCTCGCCAATGTAAGCGTCCTTGGCACTGTATATGTAATCAACAAATCAATCTCGCTTATGCACACCAGTGTTGCGGAGTTGCCACTCCGGAGTTGGAATGATTACAACGCCGATTTCTTATTTTCAAATTCTGAGCTGCGCTGGCCAGATTAGCGTCTCTTGGCGTTTTTGTCAAGCGCCGCGCATGGTCGCTTACGAAGCTCTCCGTAGCGTTACAAAGAAATTCCGTATACATGGTACTAAACATGGCCTCCTGCGGCCAAGGTACCCCTAGCAAAAACATGGACTTCCTGCGGCCGAGGTATCCCTAGCAAAAATCTGATAGAGAATTGTATCGGACCAATAGAGATTTCTATTGGTCTAATAGGAATTTCTATCGGTCCCATAGGAATTTCTTCCGGTCCGATCTGCCCAGACGTTTCCCGTGGCCTTACCATCCCTCGAGCCATATAGACAAGCCCGTCGAGTCTTTCCCCCTTCACCCTCACCTCACACGCCACCAAGGCACCATCTTCCGCAACGCCCAAAGTACATAACACCCTCCCCACCCCAGCTCGCATCCACCTTCTACGAGGTCTACTCCTGAGGATCCTCCCCCTGCATTCACTGTGGCGATCGCCCAACTACCCATCACATCTTGTGGATCTCCCATCCCCTCCCCCACCCCTCCCTAACCCCACCTCCCTGTCCTCCCTCCCCCCCCCACCCCAACCCCGAATGGCTGACTACGTCCACCACATTATTAGATCAGATTTACCTTGCTTCGTATATCCAGTCCTCTCTGGAGTACGCCACCAGAGGTGGCCTGGACTGAGCCCCCTGCTCATATTCTTTGGGCGTAATAAAGTTTCATCTCTCCTCTCTCTGTATCGGTCCCATACAAATTTCGATTGGTCCCATAGTAATGTGGATCGGTCTCTTAGGAATGTCTATCAATCCCATAGGAAGGCCTTTTGGGCCAATAGGAATTTCTATCGGTCCAATAGGCACTTATATTGGTCGCATAGATACTTTATCGGACCATTAGGACTTTTTATTAGTCAAACAAAACGTTTTGTTGGCCAAATAGGAATGTCTCCTTGACTAATGGAAACCTCGAATGGTGCGATAGGAATGTCTATACTTCGTCTCACCCTACTGTGGACTAAAGGCAGAAGATACGAACCGCCAGATCCAATCACCAGCCACTTAGACGTTGCGTGGTATTTCGCCTCGATGCACGTATCGGTGCCCGCGTCTCGGATCGCTGATGGGAATGGGCGAACAGTGGTTCGGATCGAGTAATGAGTGACTCAACAATTTTGCACTGCAAAGAAAGCCACGACGTACTGGCTCTTTGCAGTGCCGAAACTATAAAAATGACGCAGCGTTTTTGGATTCGGACCAATATTCGTCCAAACCTAATGAATACTAAGCGAGTCATAGTTTAGCGTGGAACGTGATTGGACCTGCAGACCCGTGGCTTTGGCCTTTAGTCCATCGTAGGATGAGACGAAGTATGGATCAATTGTGCATGTCTATTTGAGCAATAGAAAACAATTATACATACGTGTATCAGAACAATAAAAATGCATATTGGACGCAACAATTGGGAATCGAATCAATGGGAACAAGTTTCTCTGCTCTGGGAAAGTTTTTGGACGAAGCTGATATATTTTAATGCGAATAGCATTCTTTGGATACTTCACGCACTTTTCGTCTATGTATCTTTCTATCTATCTATCTGGCTATCTAACCTCTTACGCCGCGGGTCGATAAATAAATAAAAAAGACCGGCGCCGGCTGGGATTCGAACCGTTGACCCTTTGATCAGCAGGCAGACGCGCTAACCACAGAGCTATGAAGGCAGTCATTCAACGCACTTCTAAACGGTTGTTTATATCTTTACCATAGACGCGCTACGCGCTGTCAGCCAGTGCGCGCGCTTCCATGCACGAGGGCTGATTCCGCCTCGTGAGGCTGAGACACGGCCGCTAGCTCACCCTCTCCCGCGCTCGGGAGAGGGTGATGTAGCGGCCGTGCTCAGCCTCACGAGAGCGGAATGAGCCCTCGTGCATGGAACGCCGCGCACCGGTAGCTGTGGACAGCGCTGTAAAGCGCGTCCTATGGTAAAGATATAAACAACCGTTAAGAGTACCGTTGGTTGAGACTAGCTGAGACGCCAGAAAGTCTGGTCGGTACCATTTTGAGTGTTTGTGCGTATGGCGCGTGCTTTGCTCACCTTCCTAAGTGACACAAACGCACGTGCTGGGCTGCGGAGATCGTGCGCAGGGCTGTGAAAGTGTCAACAAATTTAGAATCGCCTCAAGAGTGGGCTGGCGTATCTAGAGTGTGCCGGCCACCTGACGAACGCGCATAACTCCGCACCGTTTGATGCTATTCGCATTAACGTAGATAATCATTCCCAAAGGATGGGTTCTGCTGATTTTTTTGTCAGACATCCAACTGAGGTAAAAATAGGCCATGTCAGAAATACACCAGCGCATTTGATGCATGTGTTATCTAACCTGGGCTGTGTGATACAAGTATCTATTCCACGTCCAAAGGTTGTGTCCACGCTAGAGTTCCAGCATGTATAAAAGTACATTAGTCAAATTAATTATGCGACAATATGACGCTTTTTTAATTTCAATATTTTCATGTTGCAAAAATGGTTTGAGCTCAGGTTACTTAACATAACATTTGTTGTACATCAATTGGTTTATGAAAATTTAAAAAAGTTGTGTAGCTCGAAATTAATGCTAGAATCAGAGACGCACATACAGTCACAATTTAGAGGAAGTAGCATATTGCAATGCTTGCATTTCTGAAGGAATTTTAGGACAATACTCTAAGTAAAACTTGGGAGCCTGGTGCGTTAAAATAATTTACTAATAAAATACTGTAAGCTAAGTGTAAATTAAAAGTAATCTCCACAAAAAATGAAGAAAATATCTTGATGGGTTGAAACAAAAATTCTGCTCCCTACTCAATTGCACCCGAAACAAATGGCATGACTTTGCTAGTTAGGATTTGCGCATTTATTTCCTGTGCTTATAATAATAGTTGTATTAAACCTCTTTTATTCCTAAGTTTCTAAAGACATTTTTAAGGCATACCCCCTCTATCGCGATTGGGTCCGTTTCGGTTTTGTAAGGAGCTCGTACTGGTTACAGATTCCCATCGCGAGCAACACCAGTTTTTTGTTTTCCTGTTTTGACATCGCTGTGCTAGTCGGGCGTTGGGTGCGTTTGTGTCACGGGATGGAAATGCTTTTAGACATGGAAATGTGCTAATTTAATCAAGCTTAATATCTAATCTATCTGTGAAGTTTCCTCTTATGATGATTATGTTCAAGAACGGCGTGGAAGAGCCACGACGCAACAGTCTAACGGGCAACTCAACACAGTTAGTAAGCATACTTCTTTGGTCTTTGTTTGCATTGTAGACGCATGGAATAAGTTGTGAACATTATGGAGTTTTAAAATAACGTCGTCGCTACTGCGCATGCGCAGACCAGAGAGAGCATTGGGGCTTGGGCTTTGGGGACTGCTATTTCTCGGAAATAGCGTGGGTGCCCTTAACGCGCCGCAAAGAAATACCGCTGCAAATGGCGGCGCCTACGAGATGTCGTTCATGGCGTCTTTGACGCCGCCGCCGCCTGTTCGGGAACTGCGCGAGTCGTACTCGGCGACCGCGACCGCAGTCCGTATAGGTGAAACGTATTGAAAACGCCACGGATCGCTGAGATTCACAGCTGATAGCTATCAAAGCGCGTGTACTTACGATCGCGGCAGAAATGTAAATATGCCCGGGTAGTGGATCGTCTTGGCTTCAGGCTAAGTACAACAGAGCAGCTTGGTAGTGACAAAAACACGCGGCATTGGTATAAAACAGCTATAAAAACATTTTAACTTCGAAAGAAAAGCTGTGGTGACTTCTTGGGGGCGCTTAAGCGCGAGATGCTTGCGTTTTGGGTCTCCGGCAGGGAAACGCTATTCTACAACTCTCCGCCACAATCTCGCTGCTTTGCCGTCCGTAACGCGCGGTAAGGTAGCGCCCGGTATTCTAAAACTCTCCGTTTTCTTGGCACACTTTTGCTTGTTAAGCTAGTTTATTTTTTCTTTTAACTAGTGCTTGCTGTAACTGTCCTTATGTTTCGAACTGTGCGTCAGCATAGCGAAAAGTAGCTACTCATTTTGCAGAGACGCTTTGCACGGCGCCATTTTGAGCCGGCATAGCCGACCTTCTCTTGTCTTACCGAGATGCCAAGCCACTGAAACGGACGTTTTCGAGCCTCCACACAGGCCTCATACTGGGGAGAAGGACGTAGTAGCCCCTAAAGTGGCAATAACCTGCCCTGCTGTGGTAACAATGAAGTGCAGCGAACGGAATAAGAGGAAACATAAACTGAAGGGCGGTTATGGCGTCGCCCATGCACAGCTGCTGTAAAGCGTCTATATGGTCCGAGAAAGTGCCTTATGTCAACAGAGCACACTTATTGAATTCCTTAATGCTACCTTCAATCTGTTGCTATATATGAAAATGTCTTATCGGTCTAGCAGTGGTACTGATGTCGTCCAACTATAAATCGATTACATTGATCGATACTTATTTCATTCTGAGAAGTTAGGCTTCCTGAATTCGGGTCGTGCAGAGCAACTACCTTTGCAGTCAAAATGGTTCAAGAGGATAGCCATCTTTTGAAACGTGTGACAGCAGACGACTTGTTTTGAAGTAATGGAAGTGGACTGGATGGTACTGTTAGGGTGAACTTTGGCCTCCTGGCTTTCCCGTATTGATCTGAATTTACATACCTACGTATTTGTTGACCTAACTAAATCAAGCCTTGTTAGGAATCCCTCAATACATAAAGCTGATATTAATTTAACAATATTTAATTGCAAGGATTTCCAGGAGAAGACAAAGAAATTCCAGCCTCTTAATTTTCTTTTTACTCAGTCTTAAATTTCCAGCGTGCTCCAGTCATTATATCTAATGGCTCTAGCCTTAATCAATTTTATCTGGTGACATCATCCTCCACTTTGCCATGCCACCGATTAACTCTTTTTGTTTGTTCTGCTGTTCATTTCAGGATTTCAAGCTAGAAGTATGCCATTCTGCTCTGGCACATTCAAGACTCAGTTTGACAGTGTACAGAATCCAGATGCCTTTATAAAAAGACAAGATGTACCCCAAGACTCTATTTGCATAATCAAATGTATAAAGGCACCACCATATCCCGTGTGCTCAATGTAGATGGCCTATATGCCAATAGACCAATACACCATTAGGCCGATACACCAATTGGCTGATATACCAATACGCCGATACACCAATAGGCCGATACGCCTATTGGTCCATACACCAATAGACCGATACGCCGATAGGGTGTCAATAAACCGGAATCGGTTTTTTATCGGAATTTTTGCTAGGTGGTTAACCAGTTTCTTGTGTATGGTGAGAAGAATGAGCAGCGCGTCTTTTACGTTTTCTCGGCGGAAAATCAGAAAAAGTATGTCGAAAACCGGACGTAAGATAGATTGGTGTATGTTGCTGGGCCATGCGGAGCCAAGAAAAAGCACCGCATCTCGTTTTATTTGGCCTCCGTGGCGAAAGCTAAGTGGCCCTACGTGACGGTCCGATGGAAACTAGTGTACACGGGTGACGAGACGCCCAGAAATCAACCGAGGCATGTAATTGTTTCGTGTTTTTCGTGCACGGGAGAGCGTGTGTGAGTACATCATCACCTCATCAACTGCGCGGCGTCGCTGTCATGAGTGTTCGAGCTGGCCAAAGTGAAACTATACGCTACGCCTGTCGGACGTAGTTGAAGGATTGTTGCCACTCGTGCGCGATCGTGCCCGGGAAAAAGCGAGCGCTGCATTTTCGACGACGAGTAGATACATCGTGATCGGGACAAAGCCGTCGCAGTGTGTACGATTGCGCAGTTCGGTCTCCGAAACGATCAAGCGGCGTTTTTCGACGACGAGTGGAGATATCGTGATTGTGACAACGTCGACCTTCCGCGGCGAGTTCAAGCGGATACAGGTGCAGTTGCGGACGTCGAAAGGCTGTCTTGAATTCTAGGACCCAGGGGCGGTTTGCTCATCGCGCGGCCG
Source organism: Ixodes ricinus (assembly GCA_037355805.1). Classification (NCBI taxonomy): domain Eukaryota; kingdom Metazoa; phylum Arthropoda; class Arachnida; order Ixodida; family Ixodidae; genus Ixodes; species Ixodes ricinus. Next base: position 353 of record JAZHYW010017573.1, on the reverse strand, counting down.
CGGCCTCGGTTTGCGTCCAACAGGAATTTTTATGTCACGTGACCAGCTCCGTGGGGACAAGGAAGCGCCTCAGCGTCCCTGCCTAATGGCGGAGAAATCCGTGCTGCTTCGAGTACAAAAGCTTTAATTTCGCTCGCAGAAACTGCCCGCAGAGGCTTTCAGTTGGAGTCCAATTAACCGCCCCTTTATACTTTAGGAGCGGCAGGTAAAGTTACGACGAGGGAAGGTAAATATGAGCCAAAATAAAAGAGAAATCACGCGAGATAAAATCGGTGCCCGTATATTTATATATCTGCGCTTGCGACAAAGCTGCAGTCTTCCACGTCGTGAAAGCTCCGGGTTCAAATCGCGTC
>JAZHYW010017572.1:0-10443 GCA_037355805.1 Ixodes ricinus | reverse complement strand
GTTGGTTTCAGAGCGCCACGATTTTAAGCTTCCACCATGCTCATTACAAACACCATCGAACTTGCTGTTCGCAAGGTAATGACGTCACGAAAGAGAACCTTACGAGGGCGCCACTGAAACATCTCGCCGCTGATAGTTACTTTATTGACTGCATTAAACTAGTCAACTAGTAATGAAAAGCAAAAGAACGATTTTAAAGGGGAGCAACTGCCTTGACTCGCGTCGTCCTGAGTGGTGCTATGCAGAGAAGCAATAACATTTCTTTATGAGCTGTTTTTGTGGATATTGTTTGAGCGACTTCGCCGAATTAATATTAGTTGTACCAATGTTGTTGTTGTTTTAGAAAGAGCTAGAGTCCACGAACTCGGAAACACTGTTTTTCCTTTACCAGGCTCCCGAGAAGAAGATCGGATTCTTAGAACGTTATTGAATGCTGAGGTGGCCACCGGTCAAATGATTACCTTTAAAATGTAAGCTATATAAGGCCGGGGAGCAAGCCGTCAATGGGACTGTGATTCAGGCGTTGAGTGCTTCATGGTGTTTGGGTTCGCTTCTTATGTGTATTTGCGGGATGAATGTAGTGCGTTGAAATACCACAGAAACGTCATTTCCTAACAACACACAAAAAGATGCATCGTGTCTTTTTTTTGCGTTATTTAGCGGCAATAATTAATCTGGAGCAGAGTGAAAAGCCGCAGTAAGACTTCAAAGCTTTGTTGAATGAATAGCTAAGGTGTAAAGCATTTCTTTTTCTTTCTAAACGGCTGTACCTATTCATTTTAAAAGCTGTACCTTTTTATTGAAAAAGATACAGAAAAAGCATCTTGGAGGCGACAGAAAGTCTGTTGACTCTTCATTGAAAAGTGGGCGAACATTCAAAGTATAGTCACCGGAAAAGCTAGAGAACGTCAGATGAAAGAAGCTGCTGACATTTTATAGCCTCTCATTACTTTTTTCAACAGCATTGCAACAAAAAAATATCACAGACTTCTTTTTTTTTTTTTTTTTGCAAGGGTTGCGCATTAATTGTTTTTCGGGGGTCGAATTCTTCGGGTTGAGGTTTTGCAAATCATTTTGCGCGTGTTTCTAACAGCTGTTGCAGGGCCTGCAACGAACGGCGGAACCCGGCACGTGTTTAGCGTCTCATTTGCGTCTGCACGCCGCCAAACGACGTCGTCGTCGTGCGCAGCGAAGGATATCTCGTGGAAGGGGACCCCCTGCGCTGTCGGGTCCCAGTTGTGTCAGACTCTGGTCGACTGACGGTGTCCCCGTGTCTTCGCTGGCGGGGGTCTCGATCCGCCGCGTCAAATGATGGAGCCTGCCTCCCGTCTCAACTCGCCATCCAAAACTGACGCGCCTTTTTTTTTTTTTTTTTTTTACACTTACAAACGAAGACTTTAAGCTGGTCTCTTCTTCGTGTGAAGCGTCCGCTAAGTTGACACGCTTGAATGATCGTCTTCCAGCATCCCGTCGAAGAGAAAGGTAATTGCGCACTTAAATAGAGGGCGAGCGTGAGGATGTATTGGAGAAAAGGAAAATCGACTTAGTTTACAGCTCCGCTTCGTGTGTGCGCTTGTTTGTCACTGGCGATTGAGGGAAGGTAAATTAAAGAAAAAGGGGACAGACATTTAAAAAAAATGTTTGTCGTTTGAAAACTACAACACTGCTGCTGATTGGCGTGGCTTGGGGTGTACAGTGGTCATGCCATTTCTGTTGTTCTTCAATAATGCCATTCCTGTTTCTATATGTCTAATGCCACAAAACATTTTTTTTTAACGTTGGTGAACGAGTTTGGGGTTGGTGCCGAGATCACGAAGAACACAACTAGCATAAAACGATGTGAGTAACGCTTACGTACACTGTTTCGCTGTATTGTTTTTCTCATCGAACTTTGAAAGTAGAGGATAGAATATAATAAAGTCAGATTTGTAATTATGTTGGAGTAGTGCCTATATCTAGCCCAACCAACAGGGCTCATATATAGTTATGCGCGTTGACGCTGATTTTTCGGCAGTCTTAATAGAAGCCGCTACTGCGCATGCGCGCCGCTAGCCTTTGTCTGCGGAGTTGCGGAAACCGTTGCGGGACAGCGGAAGCGATCCACAAAAACTCCCTAGTGACTCGTAGTGTTTTACCTAAGGACGTGAAGTTTTATAGCCGGCTCCAGTCGTATATTACGTAAATCAGTTCATCCACTCATTCGGAGGCCATCAGCCGCGTTCCTGCCGGCTTTATCGCCCGTGACGCTGTGCCGAAGACGGGGACGCTCGTCACAGACCCTTCTTCCGACAGCCTATCTCGCTCTAAACAAGCATACAGCCGGAGCGTCGTTATCGCGCAATCAAAGAACAAAGCGCCTGCCCGGAGGAGACTGTCGGTCTCGATTTTGAGTGCCTTTCGGGGTCGCTCTCGCGCCCTTCTCGAGCGGGGAAAGGGTCAACGCACGCTCGCCGTCCGAGCCGATCACTCCGCTCACTGTATACTACGTTTCACCTCACGCTGGACCGCAGAGAACGCTACGAGCCATCCCGGCCAACCTAGCGCTATGAAAGTATCACGTGACTTGGCGCTCCGCGCAAGCTACCGAGGGTCATGTGGGACTCACAGATTGACTTCGATGGCTCGTAGCTTTCTCTGCTGGTCCGTCGTGACGTGAAACGGAGTACAGCTTTGAGGTCCCATAGACGCCGAAGCAGCAGCAGCTCCCGTTCGCTTGCCCCGAGCCCCGGTCGTCGCGTAATCGAATCGAATCCTGTAGTCACGCGCGCGGGGCGACGGTTGGGGGACGTCGGTGGGGTGCAAGGGGTTGGGGAGGGGTAAGGGGGGGGGGGGGTCACTGCGGGACCGCTTTGTATACCCAGCCCCGGCGTCGGGTCGTGGGCCGGCCGGGCCGTTGCGTCGTCGCCGTCACGCGGGCGGCATATTCGGCCCTCCCCTGGGGGCTCTCTGTGCCGGAAGGTCGGAGTGTCGAGCGGCGAAAGCATGCTGTTCGGGGAGGCGTCATCTGGGCTTTCGCTTGTTTGGTCGAGCCGGCATGGTGAGAGTGGTCCTGCTTCGGAGGGGGCGCTTCTATTTTGAAAAAAAAAATAAGAGAGAGAGAGAGAGAGAGAGATTGTGTGGTGCCTTTAGATGAAGGCGAGAGAGAGCGGACCGTGGGAAGTGGGGTCTCTTCTCGAAGCGGGGAATGCTCTCGTCACAAAGGAAAAGAAGCCGACGCGATGAATCTTGTCGAAATGGGGACGGCGAAGCTTTCGAGTGGGGGGCAGGGGGGGGGGAGGGGAGGAGGGGGGGCTGAAGTTTCTACCTCCTTCCCCCATTTCGTTTGTCATGGAAAGGGAGGTGTATCGTAGAGCTGGACTCTCGCGACCTCAGCAACAGCGGCGGCTAGAGCCGACGTGTTGCAGGAAGGCACGCGTGCTGCAGGTTGGGGCATGCGTCGCCGCGAAGCAGGTGTTCGTTGTTGTTGGTCTGTCCGCCGCCGCCGCGGAGTGGGGACGGACGGCCGAGGAAGGCCGCAGAGAAGAAAACACACAGCAAGCCCGAAGGCGAGCTAATGGAGAGTGGCGGAGGGGCCGGCGGGATGGAAGCGCCCCCACACGTAACGGATAAGAATCGTCTACGGAAGCGAAAAGTAAAACAACCCCAGGGGTGCGGCTTATTTATATTTAATTTGGGCGATGGGGAAGACAGTGGTGCTGGTGCGCGTCGGCTCGAGTGAAAGAAGCCCAAGAATCGTTCATCTTGGGGCCATTACCGCGCTGAAGAGAGGAAAGAGTCGGCCCTTGCTGCTTCTGCTGCCCAGAGCAGGTACTCCCCTGCGGAGAGGGCGACAAAAGAGGGAGAGAAGACGCTGCTGCTGTCCCCGTCTGGTTCACTCTGTTTCTTTGATTTTTTTTGTTTTTATTTCGTGCTCCCGCGCGCGCCGATTGGGAGCTTTGGTCGCTCGGAAAGGCGGTCGCGCGGTGATTGCTCGGCTGGCCCCCGGGCTTTTTTTTTCGTTCTTCCACGGCTTTGTGTCCGTGAAGTGGCTCCGTGGCACCGAAATTGGCCGCCGCTGCTCGGTCGCCGCTGCTCGCTCGGGGCGTGCATCTTGATGGCTCCAGCCTCGTACGCCGGTGAGGCTGTCCGCAGGGCGCTGTCCGTTTTTCGCGCGGTGGAGCGCTCGGAAAAGGCGTCGCCTTTCGGTCTACTCTACACGCCGTGTGATCAGCGGCAGCTGCGATTGAATGGGAGCTGTGATTTGCTCACTCACGACGAAGCAGTTCCCCTCTCCCTCTCGCCCTCGGGGTCTTGTTTTAATCGGTAAGCGTTCGGTCGGTCGCTTTCTCTCGCGCTCGCTGTTGTTTGTTTGCGAGTGGCAGCTGTTCTCGGGGGTGTCGGGCGCTGAAGAAGGTGGAAGCGAAGCGGATAGAAACAGCGGGTGGGCTATTATCGATGGCGGGGCGAGGCTAATGGTACACTTGTTCCAGTTCGCGCTTGCAGGTTTGTTTTCGGATGCGTTGGCCGTGGACACCAACGTTGGGGAGGGTTGAGGCTGGCGCGGAAGGCAATGATGTTGAATTTGGTGGCGGATGAGCCTGCTTCATTACGGCGGAGTTGCGGTCCGTAGATCCATATCTGCGAATGGCTATCTTTATCTTTACTTAGCTGATTACATACACCAAGAAAAACAAAAATCACGGCAAAGTAAAAAAGGAAGGGGGGATCAATATTAGAACTGATTTAACAGTTGAACAAATAAAGGAACACTTGCTGCGCTAATATTTTAAATGTACAGAACACTACGTCGTTGGCATGAACAATGAACAGAATGCGTCACTTGGCATTGTCCGGTGGTCTCCCTCCCATTCACTCCCCCTTTCTGGATACGCTGTGGACGGAAGCAAAGCGACCGAGTGATTAATGAATCCAACCCTAATCTAAACAGGGGGGTGGCCGCAGCTCCGATTCAACTCAATTACTCGTCCGCTCTAATCCGCCTCGAATCGATCTCATCACCCATTTGCCAGCTCCTTGGGCCTTGTTGGAGGACTGTTCGGTCTGAAGGTCACCGGGCCTCCAGGCAGCCACCTTGCGTCGCGGGTCGGCCCTCCACTTGACTGCTATCTTGAATCCGTCGCAGCTTCTGTCGAAAATGTTGTGTTTCCACTTTCTTTCGCTTCCGCAACACCCGATTTTTTTGTAGGGTTTTGTTGTTGAGTGGGATTTATTATGACGTTGAGTCGCGTTTCTTTTTTCTTCTTTTATGTGGATATTTGTGCTGTTGTTCTTGGCCGTAATAGAACCGAGTCAACAAGCCACTGCTTATGAATCATGTTACTTTATGATGTTCTGGGGGGAACAAAAATTCAAGTCGTACTGCAATCAGGAAGTATCGAAATGCTTGTTTCTTTTTCATCTTGTATATAATTTTTGTTTATTTATTTATTTATTTACTTCATAAACAGGGGAACCATGCCTCTTCGTGTGCCACAATAATATCGAGACAAGATGTGATATTCGTTTTCCTGTTTAATCTTCACTTTTCTCCTGCTGGGTTATTCGGGACAGAGAAGTCCATGAGAAATGGCGTTCGGCAAAAGCGACTTCATTTCCCGCAGGATACTTCCCCCTGAGTCCACCGCCCGTAGCGAGCGTCGTCGTCGCCCCTCAAAATGAGCCGCCATCCTCTCCGAGAGCGTCGCGGCAGCGACGGCTGCGGCGGCGCCAGGTCTCCCGCGAATTCTTTACGAGCATCGGATAATTGAATGCGGGCCACAAGCTCCAGCTCCGAGAGCCCGGCATGCGACGTTGGAACGGCTGCTCCATGTGGCCGCATGTTGCAACTTTCGGGAAGTGCACGCTGTTGACTCCGGGAGCAAATTCCAGTTGATCCTCCACCGGCGATTGGCGACGGCAGAGTCGCCATTGTTGACGCCAGAGTCGACGACGGTGTCTGTTCTCTGGGCTCGTCGAGTTGTGCCCGCGAAATTAAAAACTTGCGAAACTATTTCCTTTTTTTTTATTTTATTAGGCGGGGAATTTCTAGTCCCGTGTGAAAATGAGCGGCGCGCAATCTAGAGCGCTGCGGGAGTGCTTTTGAATTGCGTTTGATTTCACAACCATATAGTACGTGTGACCTCTCCTTTATATTTCTTATTTTAGTTTTATCTTTGCAGTGTTCGACACGATGGAGTTAATTATGAAGATTCGTCCCCTTTTTTGTACGTTTTCCGGTGAAATTTGATTCTTTCGCAAAGATATGTCGTTCACGACCCCGCTGAAGGGGACAGGTCGATCGATCTTCGGGTCTGCGGGCGTGAATACGAAAATCGGTTCTAAAATCCTCTAGCACGCATGTTGGAACGAAACGCTCGATATAGGCCAGTGTCGGCAGCGCAAATCAGGCCATTGTTGCGCAAGTTTATACTAGGCCTTCCTCTCTAATTGTGAAGGGACAATTGCTAATGACGGAGACGATTTAAATAAAAATGGTTCGACTAAATTGTTCCATTTTTAACATTATTTCATTCTTTCGGAAAATTATGCTCGCTCGAAAGTGACGAGGTAAAAGGAGCAGAAATTTGAGAAAGTATATACTATCTAAATAAGTGCGTATAATAAAAGTACAAAAGCTTTTTTTGTATTGATGTGTGTTTGTTTATACAGCCGGAAGTTAGTCTGCCTCAACGGGCGACTTCTCTCAGCTGTAGATGATAAATTTAGCGAGTGCAGTACAACAGTTAGTCTGAGGTCTTCAACGTGCATCACGGAGTAGTGATACTGATACACGATCGCACGCCGGTACGATGCTCATCCAGATCGAAACGGGCAGGGGTGGGGATCCCTGCGTTCTGCAGCGCAGAGCTTTCGCTCACGTGCTCCGAGCTGGTGTGCGCTTAAGGCTGCGGTCCCACGGCAGCCATCTTGAACAAGGCGTTAGTTCAACCAATAGATGGCGACAAGCACCCGTGGGGTGGCCGAAACATTGGTTCACGGTGGGATGGCTCGAGCACCATCACGTTCCCCTCGTGGCCTTGCTCGCGCCGCTGCCGGCTGTGCTCAGCTGGCTCAAGTAGCGTGGGCGTGGCTCCAGCAAACACGTATGGCCGCGAAAATGTCGAGGCTGGGTATAAATTTTCTCTTATATAGAGATGCGGTTCCGGCGGTTGTCACGGTTTTCGCAGCTAAATTTTGACCAAGAAGGAATCAATTGTTGATTGACGTGTCAATATTCAATCAATGAAAACTTCTTCTGCAGGATGCACGCTCAGTAGACTCAATCTTCCAGTCCCCACTGGAAGCGGACGTCAAGTAAGCTGCTTCGCGATTTACGGTACTTACCTCACCACTGTAATGATTGCTGAAAAGTGATGTCACAAAATATTGTGTTTCACGAGATTCGGAAGATGTTGGTAAAGGTTGTTACATTATAGTTCCCAGAAAACAAACGCCGTTGCAATATTCTCGGAAGTACCGACACACATAATGTTGTAAGCACAGCTTAGAGGAGTAAGATGAGAACCCTCCGAATAAATAGGAAGATGTTTATTTGCAATGAAGACGCTATGAATGAACGGCGTTGAGCGACAGCGCGTTGGGAGCGTTCGGGAATTATAAGTTCACGTGATTGCTAACTATGGACATGCGGGTTGCCGCATGACCTGATATCGGACGACTCGTGGCAGACGAACAAGCAAGTTTCTTCTCTGCGAATGGTGGGCGTCCAGTGTCAAGCACAGAACGTGGCTACCGACGTTCTCGACGTTTCGAACACTTATCGCTTTCGACAAAAGTGCTGGCACCTGGGCTAACTTTGTGCAAAGACTCGAAGTCTTCCTCGAGTCCAGCGCCATCATGAACAGTAACTGAAAACGATCCACTAATCAGTCGGTGGGTGGCGAAACGTATCCTCATCTGCGAGAGTCATGGTCGATGCCTACTCTAAGTGGTTGGAATTTTGCACACGATGCCTGCCACGACGTCCAAACGCGTCATTGACGTTCTACGCTCTCTTTTCCCTACTTTTTGCCCTACCAAAATACTTTTCTCTGATAACGCGCCAAATCTTGCTTCAAATAAAATAAACAAGTTTTTGAAAAAGAAAAAACCCGGCATCAGGCATCACATTAGTGCAGCATACGCATCCTGCGAACTAACGGGCAAGCAGAGACAGATGGTGTGCGAAACGAAGAAAGCCCTCTTGAAGCTCACGGAAGAAGCAGTTCAGTGAAGAATCGCCAGAGTTCTTGTTCCAGCAGCACGCGACGGTCTCCATCTTACACGGTGAAAAACACCGGCCATTGATGCAGTGTTCGGCGGACGAAGAGCCAGAGCTCTCGATCTCATGATACTATGGTGTACGAACGAAGATTAAGAGATTCCCAGATCGGGAGTAATGCCTACTTATTCGGTCGGACAACTCGTCTACGTGAGGAATTTCAGCGGAAGTCGGGCCTTCCATGTGAAACTTGAGTAGAAAAGGCTCTATGTTGGTCGACCAGAAGGTGTCTTCCCTCTGAATACGATGGATATCAATGCCCTTGAGCGTAAATATGAACGAAATCACAAAACTTTATTTTTGTATTGTGTAACTGCCCTTGTATTTGGTAGTAGAAGCTATGGTATTGATTTGGACCCTTCACACCAGGCTCCTTTTTCTTATTTTTCGCCTCATACTCGCTTTTGCGGTTGTTTCAGTAGGCTTCAAGAATCTTTTGGAACGGGGACACTTTACGTCAATGAGGCCATTTTGTTACAATGTAGTCAATCAGGGAATGCTGCTAGAAATCCGTCCCTCATATTAACGAATAAGCCGCACTTCTGTACAGTGCAGTTTTCCTGTTCCACGTACAGTTGTAAAGCAGCATCCTCATTGATTCGACAATATTCTGTTGCGGGTGAAGAAAGGTCTTTGGGTACACGATACCTGAAACAAGTCTGGCACTGTACGTTGTGGTTCGATACCCACTAATGTCGTCGTCCTTATAGAGCTGCATCATTTAATCATTACCTAGTCACCTCTATTGCTCTTCATCAACAATAAGTACAATAGGTTACCGCCATATTACAATACATGAATTAAAAAATTGAGTCGTTCAGTCCCTTCAATATGTTTAATATTTATATAATGTTATTACGTTACATTACCTCCGAGACGATCGAACGTCCATCGTCGATCTTCAAATATTTATATATAGGGGGGGGCGCGATCGGTTGCCGAGTGCATGTTTATATCCGTTTCACCTTATGTTGTACCGCAGCGAAGGCTAGAAGCGCGAGCTCATAGCGTTGACAGCTGCCTTTAGTGCACGAGAGCTTGTGCCGCCGAGATGTGCCGTACAGCAAGGAGCTCGCGCTTGTAGCCTTTCCTGCGGTACACCATAAGGTGAAATAAGGTATAGCGCACACGAGCTCGGAGCACATGGAGCGAAAGCTCGCGCTGCAGAACCCACCCCGCCCCTCCCCGTTTCGATGTGGAAGAGCATCATACCGGCGTGCGGTCGTGTATCACAACTGCGTGGTGCACGTTAAAGTCCCCAGGTTTGCGGTTGTACCGCACTGGCTAAATTGCTCATCTACACCTGGGACACCAGACGCCCACTAAGGCAGACTAACTTCCGGCTGTATAAACATACACACAACAATTTGCAATTAGACGCACAATCACAAGGAACACAGCGTGCCGCCTCTTTTCTTTGGACCGTCTTTTTTTAACCAGCGCAAGCTGGTCAAAAAATTCTCTCTTTTGAGACGGTTAGAACTAACGTTGATTAGAACAGTCGCATAAAACCTCTCACTATGTGTAAGTGGTTACAAAACTAAATAAGCTATAATAATGGTGTATTATTCATATTTAGTTTCAGTTTCAGTCAGGGGAAGAGAGGTTCGCGGGAAGCAGGGCCAATAAATGAGCTGCGCTTAGAGTATCGGCACTCTCTTTCCCGACAGTGTTGTGGGCGCCGCCATTTTGGTGCTTGTGCAGAGCAGGCGCAACTGCCAGTCGTCATGATTCAAAATTGCGACTTCCTCAGCATTAGAATCGATGTTAGGAAGCTCATGTAATATTGCTTTGCTTTGTCGCAAACTGTTTTACGGAGGACGGAAAAGCGTTTCTTGTGACTTCAGATACAGCTTCAAATAACTGGCAACCATGATTTTAAGCCACAATATGGCCAAGTGTCGCTACTCCGAACGGCTTATTTAATGAAACTATTCATGCCCTTGTTCAAGAAGCTTGTAATACCTGGAGGGGCCATGACGTGAGCCCCGTGGATTCCCTAAGCCACTACCTTTTGACACCTGCCTCTTCCTCATTGTTCCCGCTAGTGCCAGTAAATTAGCTACGCTTCAGGGTAACGACACTTGGCCATATTGTGGCTTAAATCATGGTTGCCAGTTATCTGAAGCTTTATCTAAATCGCAGGAAACGCTTTCCGTCCTCACGAATGTTTAAACCACCCG
>JAZHYW010017571.1:0-22949 GCA_037355805.1 Ixodes ricinus | reverse complement strand
TGGAATTTGAACTTCTGAGCAAACGATGAGGCCAAGGAAACCCTCTTACGTTCTGCCCAGTAACCCAATCTGCACAAGACACATGAGCATGACGTTTCATCTGCTCAGTGTCGCAAAAAACAAAAACAAGTATTTTTGGGTCAGAAATTTCACTAAGACTCGTTATTGAATCGCCTCCATTTCTTTTTATCAAAATGATTCAATGCGCAATTCATCTTTAAATGAGGAGGTGTACATTTGCTCTGCAGCTTTCCCAGTTTTAAAATGTAAACCCTCAGATTTTAACCTACCTCTTCCTTGAAAAAGTAATGCATGTTATAGTGAGAAGCAATGAGTACACTTCTCGCAAGCAAACACATCTTTGCTATCAGGCCAACACATGCTGCTCCCTGCATGATAGAGTTAATATATAATTACAGGAGGACACTTGAGACTACTTACGTGTAGGAATGCAAAAGCATTCATATACGTAGCGTATTCCTTCGAGCTACGCGCCCTGCTAGGTTATGGAGAGTGGCGAGTGTGCGCTGCTCGGCGGCGCGCAGGAACAGTACCGCTCTGTGGAAGGCATTCCTTAGAACCAGCGCAGCCATTTTAAAAACCGTTCCACGGAGCAAATTTTTCTGCCATTTTTCGCGGTTAGGAACAATGCCGGCTCCACTCCATGGCACACTTAACGCTTTCACAATAATAACCTAGAGCAGGGGTCTCCATACCCCAACCCGCGAGCCACAACCGGCCCGCAAAGGCGCTCCGTTCGGCCTGCAGATTTATTTATATACGGTATTTATTGTACATACCCTCAAGTTGTAGTTTAGAGAAATAGAGCAAACAAAATTTAAAAAAAAAGACAAAACAAAAAGATGCGGCGAGAAATACAAACATCAAAAATGAACTCTGATTGCCAAAACCTGAAAGCAACATCTACTACGCACCAAATAAACAAAAGCAAATGATTTATGCTGGCTCATCACACAGAAATGTAAGCAGAGATTGGCGAAAAAGAAAATAATCGGGTATAGTTGCGATATCTGCTGGAAGATGGCTCCAGTCGTTTGACGTAAGCGGGATAAATGGATAAAACAAGGTGTGCGTTTGGCAATGTGTTCATCCAACTTTATTCTGATGGTCCACACGGGAAGAGTAATAGGTAGGAGATGTAAAGAAGTGATCTCGTAACGACTGATGATGATACACTTTATGAAACAGGGAGAGTCGCAAGGCCGCGGTCTTGTTAGTGATGCCCGGCCCTCGACCCGCTGCTACAAATTTAAAAAAAAAGAAAATTAGGGCATAAAAAAAATGAAACGGTTTTACTATGTGTTTTTAAAGTGCAATAGAAGATATCAGAAAGAATGAGAGAAAATCTACATCAAAATGTGGGTTCTCTCACCGTATTATTTGTCGTACATTGTCATCACCAGTATTACCATCTATAGTTCTCTGTTTTATGTCTGTGTAACTGTGATCTGTGTCAATACTCTTGCATATTGTCATCATCAGACCTATTATTCTCATTTATCATACCAAAGTGCATAATTTATGCCTGGTGAGTTCTCTGGGTCACAATTATTTTGTAATGTCATCATTAGCAAACCATTGCATTTAAAAATGAAGTATATATATATATTCTTTAATGTATAAATATGTACACTTTTGCAAAATTTTTGTTCTAGTTTAAATGTTCGTATATGAATGATCATTTAGACTTATTTATTTAGTATTTCCTTATTTATGTCGTCGTATTAAATTTCCAGCCCTCGAGACTGCAACAGGTTCCCAATTCGGCCCTTAGGCCCATCAGCCAAAACATTTTAGAGAACCCCAACCTGGAGGGAAAGGTTCCGTGCATTAGGGTCGCTCCGGAAGGGAGGGTATGAACGTGGGACATTGGTGGTTCCAGTTGGTGGTCCCGAATGGGCCCATATCGCCGGCGACACCTCAATATGCACAAAGCAGCAGGAAAACATCACCAATGAGGGGCTGCACCTTGTTCTTTTCTGGCTTACTCTGCAGAAAAACACTGGAACTAAGTAAAGTTGACGGAGCACTCGAGCAACTTCAACTCGTCGTGCAAAGCGAACACGTCTAACCTTTCGTCCACTTCCTTTCTCCGCTCTTCTTTCTTTTTCGTTCCTTCCCACGGGAGTGCCGGTGTTAGTGCTGACGATTTTCCGCTCTCTGCTCCTGTCTTTATCCCCCTGCCCAGCATGCCCAAGCTACGAAGCAAGCCAAATGATGAGGGTAATGATTATGGTTAGCCGCTCCTTCCATAGCACCATTGCGCCTTGGAAGTAACGGGAAGCTATTTTCTTTTTATGTCAGTCTCCCGGCAAATGTAACGGCTGGAGGAGTGCTTTGTGCACCCAAAATCTTGGAGGCCATGGCATCCTGAGCAGTCGCAGCGTCTTAGCACATTCCATTGCACTTAAATGCAGATGTGTCAACCAGCCTTGAGACTTAATTTTGCGATGAACAACCTGCACGAGCAAGAGGCATTTTTTTTAACTACAACATTTTTTTGCAGGGGATGATGATTCAGGACTTTCTGTGTCGGTACGTATTGACTCAAAGTTATGTGGAATCTATGAGTAAATTAGAAATGATGACAAAATTAACAAGCGAGTCGCATCCGAAGAAGACAGAGAAAGCCCAGCCGCAGGAACAGTGCTTTCTGACTTCTTCCCCCCAGTTTTCAAAATCAGAGTTTCGTGCTTCGCTGCACAACACGCCTAGCACGAGCGTTAACTACGCTGCTTTTTATCGCATTTTACCGATACATTCTAAATTCGTTGATGCGCCTCATCTTCGGTTTGTGATTTTATTTACGAATTTGATGGCAACATCACTTCCTCGAGTGAGCACTCATTCTGAAGTGCAGCTGCTTTATGCTTAATCTTAATTCTTATGCCAATTAAAAAAAAGAAAGAAAAAAAAAGTCGTGTGTTGCCATCTCAAAACTGGGTCCTCGAAGTTTTCCTCGTCGATAGTTTGTGCACTTCGCCAGTTATGTGGCTTCTAAGCTGTGAACATGCTTTTGTTCCCATGCAGAAAAGCAAGGGACCGACCGTTGCATCACCCTGGCTACGGGAAGGCAAGTTCTCGTTGCTCTCAGTTCCTCGGGGCTTGGGGATGTTGACGAGCATACTGCACCAAAGTATTGCAGCTCAGTTTCGGGGGTTGTCTCTGCTTGGGAATCCCTCGGTGCACGACGACTAACTACCATGGCCACGATTCATGAAATCTCAACTCGCCGCGTAGCGAATGCACCTGAAACAAGGACTAAGTGGCCAACATATACTTTGCACACTCTTTGCTCCCATCCTCCCTTTTTTCCCCCTCTCCACTTTCACCCTCTTGAGAGCCCTCTCTGAGGGAAGAGTGAGAGCAGTCTTTTTTCCCTTTTATTTTCTTCTTTCCTGCTTTTTCTATCCTAAAAAACAAAAACATGTAGCGCAATGTATTTTGCTATTCTGCTCATTGGACTTCCTTTCCATATACCTTCCCAATTCCTCCCGCAAGTTTTTTTGTGTTGCATCACATAAATGCTGACTAGTAAAATGTGCTTTGGTTGTTCTTACACTACTCATCATAGATTAAAGTGGCAATTTAGGCCAGTTGTTAAATAATTACATAGGAAGTGCAAAAACCAAAAAACACGGGACAAGAAAGTAGATGAACAAGTGCACGCTCACAACTAAGTTTTATTTGAAAAAACAAATTGTACATAATATAGCCATGGCAGAAGAAACAGTCGGAGCTAATTCCGGCGTAACCCCCGTAATAAAAAAGTATACTCATTTGCCAGACAGCGACATGTTACTTGTACCCTTGTCGCCCTTTGCTTTGGAAAGCTTCATGTAGCTCTCTAGGAAGCTTGTCTGGGTACCTAAAGTCACTCAATGACTGGGGGCAAAGACTGCAGTGTAACGAAGTCGGTTAAAACAAAATAGTGTCTATAGCAAAGCGATCACGATTTCCCATTCCTGTTTGCACTTTTTCAGCATATTTGTGTCTGTTTTTAGGGAAGGAAAATGAGTGGCTCCCACGGATATAGTGAAGAAAAATTTTCTGATACAGGAAACTCTCACTTGAGCGAACTTCAAGGGACCCATAGGAAATAGTTGACTTAACTGAAAGTTCACTAAACTGAATATATTCACTAGAATATGGAACAGCATAGGGCACAGCATACATCGAGTCAAAAGTGTGAAATGCAATTTATGGAGTCATGTACATCGATATATACAAAGTGCATAACAGTTACGTTGCTGCCTTTCTCATATTGAAAAAAAATCATAATTTTCATTTGCACCGGCGTTCTTAAAGCACATGAAGTAACAAAGCTGTCCAGAGAGTATGTCTTTTGCACTTCCTCTGGCACAGCTTGTTGCTGTGACGAAGCCATACCGCAATGGCATTGTCCACTGGCTCGAAATATCCCGTGCAGAGTTGTTTCCTGTTGGGATTGAGCGCAGTTTCTCCTTCAAGCTTCAACTTTTGCTCACTATCGTTGACAACGTCGACGGTGGCATCCCATAGTCTTTTGCAACGTCCACTTGCCTTTGACCGTTGTCCAGACGCTGAAGCATTTTGAGCTTGTCTGGTAGGACAACCGCTTTCGTTTCGTCGTACTCATTATGAAAGTGGGCACACAAACTGCCGTCCTGCTGTTGTTACCCAAAACTAAGATGGCCGAATGGAACCGATGACAAAGAAAAACGGACACACCACGTGGTTCGTCTCGTCTACCGCACCACCACTTTGCCTCGGCGGCGCTGTAAACGCCAGCGATGATACGCTGCCGCTCCAGAGGCGGCGGCAGCGGGGTGGCGGACATTGGCTACGCCAGCACTGCAGAGCACAAAACTTCATTGAACTGATTGCAAAATAATCCTGGGTTCACCAATCATGTTCGTTAAACTGAAATCTTCGCTATTCCAAAATTCATTTTCTGTTTAACTGAAACACTTTTGCATAAAATGCATAGGAAAACCGCCGGGGATTTTTTTAAAGTTTGTTATTCTGAAATATTTGTTAAACCAACGTTCGCTCAAGTGAGAGTTCACTGTAACTAAAAAATAATCGAATTCGGAAACTTCATTAAGTTGCAGACCGCCGCAACTTGCTGCCGCGACCGAGCAGCAAAGTGCGGCCAGAACGAGCTGCAAAAGCCGCTGGTGGCAGCCTCTGCGTCGCACGTGAGCTCCTGCTCCTTATCTGGGAAGCAGCTTTTCCGCATTGCATCACTGGAGAAATCGTCGTGACGCGATCGCGACATGGAGATATCGGGTACTGATACGTATCGACAGAGAAGACGAAAAGAGCCTAGACTTAAAAGACAAAGCAACACCAGCCCATCGAGACCATTTTCAATTTAATGGCGGGCACCTCCTGGGCAGATTGGCGGTAAGTATGCCTGCGCCTGTTGTCTCGTGGCCAGCGTGGCGAGAAACCGGGCAGAGAGGTGAACATATTTGCAGATGGTGAACGCTTTTGACTCCTTGCAACCTGCAGCTGCGTTTTGCAAACGCGGCCCACAAACCACGGACCTCGATCGGGCAGCTGCCCCCTCCTTAAATCTAGGCTCTATACTGATGAAACACGAACTTGAGCACGACTTTGCGCCGCGCGCTTCTTCGTTTGCTTCGTCTTCCAGGTCGGCGTTGCTAGCTAGTGTGTTCACCGCGCAAGGTCTAGCTTAGCTAAAGCACCGATTCGGCGGACCATCACCACTCAACAATGGTGTCACACGTGACGGCATGTGTGACGCGATGTCAGCACAAAATGTCATCACGACTGTGACGCCAGTCGACGTCATCGACATCACACATGATGTCATGTGTGACGCCATTATGGGAAACGTCCCATAATGCAACGCGTGGCTGCGCCAATGCCGCCGCCGCTTCTCAAGCCGGAAACAGGCGCCTAAGCGCTGCGCTGCAGCAAAAAGGTACAAATACGTATCTCACAGCATCTACTCATCGTACAGTTTCGTCTTAGGTCAGAGCACAGTCGAAGCTCGAACGCATACAACTCGAACACACGTATGCTAAGAGCGCAAGTCACAGGACATTTTGTTGCACTTGGTTTAGTCGATGAAAGAACACTATGCAGGAAGTTGGACGAGTGCCATTATGTCGCACTATTGATGCTGTTTGCTTGGCGCCATTGGCTCGTAGCATCTCCTGCATTTTGGATTAAGATGAAACGAAGTATTGAGATTGCTCGTCAACCGCGCTGGCGGGCTGATCGCTAACATCGTCTAAATATCCAGACGATGTCGGTGATGTCAGGAGCTAGAAGTCGCTACGCAAACATTATAAAATAGTAGGATGGTGACACTGTGATAAGACAGAAACAGCGTCTTGTGTTCCTGATGACATCACTTGATTATTATGTATGCCGTATGCTTTAGTGTCGCCTCTGCCAGCTAGCGTGCGCCGAGCTTCACCGCTTTGCACCGGAATGCTTGAAACAGCGACTATAATCTCATCAACTTTGTTTTGTACTGATCTCCTCTGTTCTGCCCAGTACCCATTGTACATGAGATTGAGATAATTAAACCAGGTTTTGGCAGTGGTAAATGAACTGTGCATCGCAGAAAGCTGTAGCTCTGAGAATGTGACGCTAGCGGTGGTGATAAAATGCTCAAGTTGGAGCACATGACACTACTGGGATCTGTTGTAGTATCCGTTTCGGACATGCGAGTTCGTAACGGGTTACGCATTTATTTCCCCGATTTGCACGCGCATGATCGGTTCCTACAATACACGAGTTTGTAGCAGTTTCCTGTGTGATTTATTGCACTGTAAAAGGGTGAATCTGCTTCATTCACAATTAGCTTTATCCGTTCCCGCACACGGGAGTTCCTAACAAATTCCCCACGTGTCCTATCGTACCGTGGAACGCAAATCTGCCCTGTCCGCGACCTACAGTGTAAGTTCCCACTCCACTTAATTTGTAACAGGTTCTGCGGTGCTTGTCACTGATTTTCTATAGAAGTTTGCTGTCACATTCCTAAAGATTGTCTTTCTCATAGTTTTCACTATTTATCTCTTCATTCTGGGCAGGTGTTTTAGAGGGACACTGACTGGTTATTTATGCTTGCCGAGGTTTTTAGGGGGCTAAGCTCCTTAGGGGCTAGCCGTGTCCGTCCGTCCATCAGTCGGTGCCTCAGACTTCCGAGCACGTGCTCACTGAGCTCACAAAAGCACGTGAGGCCGCAGCTCACGTGCTCGTGTAAAAAGGTGAAAAAAAGATGAAAAAAGAAACTGTAAAAAAAAGATGAAAAAAAATGTTTGGCGCAGTCGACAGGATTTCAACCCGAAGCGGAGAGACCCCAATGGATTTCTAGTCCATCGCCTTAACCTGTACTCGGGCCGCGATTGCGGGACGAGTAGGGGGCTCTGAGGTGTGGTAGTGACTCAAGAGCTGGGGATGTCATGGATGAAATCGCTGCATGTAGCCAGCTCAACGCCTATACAGGAGAGGGCGCTGCGGTCAAATGCGTATATAATCGGATTAAGCTTTGCATGCATTGGCTCAACCTTTATAGACGAGGCGCTGCGGTCAAATGCTCAAATGCTTATATAACCCGTTCCATACCACACATTCTCTTTCTGACATGGATGCAAACAAACGAAAGGCTCGCGCATGCCGCGTGCTCAAAGCGCCTACGCGAGACAAGCACCACCAGAGCTTCGCCCCAATCAACATCATTCACCACGTGGAGATGCAGTCAATTTCCTTATTTGGACATGGCCTATGATGAGCCCAATCATCACGCGCAGAACACAATTGCGGCATCGAAATTCGTTTTCTTTCTGCCCGAAAACTGCCGATAGAGAATTGGCCAGTTCACGTATCTCAGTCATGGGTCCAGATATATTCAAAGTCGTAGGTCATCCAAGGCACACATTCAATATTAAAAATAGAAAAGGATGCAAGCCCCATTTTTGTAGCCTCCAAAAAGCTGCAAATATATTGATCCGAAAAAGAAGAAATGTTGCACAGATCACGGGAAGTACATGTACACGTCATTGTCAATATGGCAATATACCGCGGGCTGGACAACGCGGTGGTGGTACACAAGGGACCAACTGGCCATTCGATGTTCAAGCACAGAACATTGAGTGGAAGGGATATGAGTGCGGAGCAGTCCCACGACAAATGGTGCACGCAACTTCGTCGTCTGTCTGCTTCACACGCCGGAGAAGGGGAGAAAAAAAATGTGGTCAGATGTAGCCACGTGGCTTGAGGCCATGAACTTCCATGCTCATGCTTCGGTTTCGAGGCAGTGGAGCCTTTTGGCTTTATTAAAGGACACATGCAAATAAATATAGCTTTAAACAGCTTAGATGGAAAAAGGATAGCTCATAAAACAATTTTACAATCGTAAGAAAAAAATTATAGAGCTATATTTACGGCGCTATACGAATCGTTAGCGCCGCAGGAGCTGCCGCTGGTCACGTGGTAGGCCTCGCGCCGCCGCTGCACGCTAGGCGTTGTACGCCGCCGCACGTGAGGCGTTGTACGGCGCCGCCGCATGCTGAGCGTTGTACGAGCACCCGCCGCATGCTGGCGTTGTACGACGCCGCTTTAACGCGTTTCTCACGCTGCCGTCGCCGCCGTCGCACAAGTTCGTCTGCTTCGAGGCGTCGCCGCCGTCATCTGATTGGCACACAGGTCTATCACGTCTGCTTGCGTTTTTCAGGAGTTTTCTTTGGGCTCTAAAGTTACTTATTCATCAAAGTTTTTTGTTATACTTCAATCAAAGATGAATAAGTTACTTTTAGATGGCCTAGAAAGCTTCCGAAAGAGCGCAAGCACCGCGTGACAAATATGGGCCTGTCACGTAATAAATAAGGGCCACTTTTCCGCGGCGCCCGCTGGCCAACTACAAATTCAGTAAGCGCCATAAATATAGCTCTAAAAATTTTTTTGCTTCCATGTAAAATAGTTTTATGATAACCTTTTTGCACCTAAGCTGTTTAAAGCTGTTTTATTTACATGTTGTCACTTTAATAAAGCCAAGTGGCTCAACTGCTCGAAACCGAAGCACGAGCATGGAAGTTCATGGCCTCAAATTACGTGGCTACATCTGATCGCATTTTTTTTCTCCCTTCTCCGGCGTGTGAAGCAGACAGACGACGAAGGGCAGCTAGAAGCAGGAAGAATGTTGGAACTCTAGAAGGTCTGTCCTGGATGCCTTCAGTAGTTTATCTCTTGTTGTGGAAAGCGGATCGAATGAAGACAGGTCCTTTCGTGCTCTCGTGCATCACCATCATCATCATCACGATGATAGTCACCACTGCCGCCACTACTACTGGTGCCTGGAAGGAGTGGTGCATTTACCGCATTTTAAAAGCGGTCCCTCGACTTCTGCCCGAAGACGTCGTGAAGTGCTGTGCCATCGCCAGCTGCGATCCTGGTGGTGACGCAGATGTGGTGCCAGATGTGGCAGACGCCCGTTCTGCGGCAGGTCGTTCTCCAGCTCGACGATCTACAGAAGCTTCAGCCGCCAGGAGTTGGGACGCCACGACGACAGCAACATTATAGTCCGTTGCAACTCAAGAAGGTAGGGCGAGGGATAGGAAGGCCTGGGAGGAGGAAGCAGATGGAACACTGGACAGGAAAGGGGCAGCCCCTCCTCTCTCCATCATTTCGTCTGCTTCTCACCCCCGGCCTTCCCCTTCCCTCGCCCTACCTTCTTGAGTTGCAACGGACTGTAGCAGCTCACTCTTACGCCTTTCCGGGACTTTTAGAACCAACATCCGACAGCATGACACTCCCGCTTGTGCGACGTCCTTTGTTGCCGGAACCGCTCGCGATGCATGGGCGGACGCTAAACACACCAGTCAGAAAATCTATCCGTACTACCACCGACCATCGTCACAATTTTGATTATTGTGTCTTTCTCGTTGCAGATACCCTGGTCCTGGACACGCCCGAGGGGAGGGTGCTGCAGGCAACCATGACTCACGGGCCCACGGAAGGTACCGTCCCAAGCGCAGTTGATCCCAGGATCCAGACTTTTTTGACGGGGCCAGAGCAGACTGAAAGTTACTCTCGCACTGATCCGACAGCCTCGCTCCATTACATTGCGAAATGGATCGCGTGTGTTTGCCTTCCTGGCTGCACGAATACTTGCACGTGTTGAAGGACAGCTAATACTTAGAGGCCCAGGTCGGTGAGAATTGAAACGTGGGACGCGATACTTTTGATCTGTTGCTCTCCTGGGCGCATGTTTCAATCGGAATTCTTGAGCTTCGTCGTAAAAACTGTTGCTTTTTCGGACGGAGCAAATTTTTAGTATGGTAGTTTGGCCAGCGAGGTTCACTATGCGCCGTGATTGCCCCTCGAGAAGTGCCACTTGCAGCTGCTGCCAGCTCGGGTGTAGTTTAATCTTGCGACGAGAAGAATCCCAATCTTTGGGGACTGTCTTGTATCACATTAAATCGGTGCGTTACATCAACCCCTTAACCGTCTTTAGTTTTGGGAAATTCTGACTCTCAACTACTTAATTGTTGTATTCAAAATCAAAGTTGTTGCTTTGAAAATCGGAGTTCTAGCCACAAACGGAATAGGAGCAAACTTTAGATATTCAGCGATGCCATTCTTTGGCTGAGTTGCAAACATAAGCCATGAGTGAGCCCGGTTCTTTCCAAAACGATTGACTGTGTGAACTGGGGAAAGCAGACGAGCTACGCCAAGCTCAGGTTCGTCTGCTTTTCTTGCAGGGTTGTGGTGATGGCAGAACGCCGATCTTTGATTGGCTCTGATTCAGGGATAGGAGGTAGACCTCAAGGCAGTTAGCATTGAGGTCTACCCACTATCCTTCCAATCAAAGCCAATCGGAGCTCGGCATTCTGACCCTTGCAAAAGAAGCAGACAGACTTGCGCTCCACATACCGTATTTACTTGCATAATGAACACACTGCGCATAATGAATGCACCCCCACAACAGCCCTCAATATTTGGATTTTTTTTTCTCGCGTAATGAACACATTATTAATTTTGGCTTTGCGAGTCTTGAACTGCGTCCAACTTGAACTGCGTCCAAGCCCGCCAATTTTCTTTTGCCGCCATGCGGCCAGGTCAAGTCAGTCCAAGCCAAGCCAAGCCAGCGTCTCGTAATGGCTGCAATGGCGTGGTTGCGGAAGTGATCAACCGTGGAAACCGAGCGACGCGCATGCCTAGGCGAAGCTGGGGTCGAGGAATTGCCCAACCCCGGACGTGCTTTATCCATTGGATGCATTGATGTCAACAAACATGCCGCCGTCTGTGATCCGCTTTCGAACAGTGATATCGTGAAAGTGGTTAGGCCTAAGAACGGTCACGTCACTCTCCGTGCTGAGTGAGCTTCGTAGGTAGGGTTACCAACCGTCCCGCATTTTGCGGGACTGTCCCGACTTTTCATTAAGCGTCCCGAGTCCCGCATCATCCCTATCGGGACAGTTATATGTCCCAAATTCGGTCCAGACCGTCCATTTTAAAATTATCTATGTGATACACTGCACGCCCAACAATGCGCGTCACGCTGCGAAGCATAAATCGCTGCGAAGCAATGCTGCGGTGGCTAGCGTCGGCTGCGAGAGGCTTCAGCTACTTTAGCATGCACGCCACGGCAAGCCGGAAATCGGGGTGACACTGGTACCGGGCAGCGCCTGTGATCATCATCATTGTTTGTATAAACCCCTTTTCCTATACCCCCCCCGGTCCCGACTTCCGTCATTGACGAGTTGGTAACCCTATTCGTAGGGCATTTTTCTTCGGCAAAAGGCACGCCAAAAGTGTCCTAAGAAAGTTTGCAATTTATAGAGCATGATTACTGTGGCGCATCCCTGACCAACCATGGACGCGCCTCCGTCAGTGGGGACGTACCACAGTACCCTGCCATGTCATATTGGCACCTAAAATGACACTTGCGCAAGGTGTGTAAATGCAAAACTTTTACCCCGCGTAATGAAGACCCCCCCAAAATATGGGTCAATTTTTCGGAAAAAGTGTGTTCACTATGCGAGTAAATACAGTAGCTCGTCTCATACGGTTTGGGCACGGCTCCACGTTGACGAGCTATACTCCGTGTCACTAGTTGCGTGCAGTACAGGCAAGGCAATGCCAGGCAAGGAGAGAAAGGGCAAGCTCTAGGAAGGCTGGGGAGGGGGAGAGAAACCTCCTCTAACGTTCCTAGTACCCTGCTTTTCTCCCCTCGCCCTCCATTGCCCTCCTCTCCCGTCCTGCCTTTCTTTCTTCACCTGGCCTTGCCTTCGCCTGCACTGCATGCAACTGGTAACACGGAGTGTAGGCTCGTCCGAACAGTGAAAGGGCTCCAAGTGCCATGCTCGAGTATGCTCGACCGCGTTCCCATGTGCTTTCGGTTCACTCCCTGTCCCTCAGCTGAGTTGTCATTTTGTTTTGCATGTAGCGGTATGTGCAGTGGTGGAACTGCTGCACCATTTGCACCAAACTGTGCGAGAATGAACAACCTGGTACATGTTGCTCCAAAGGCTGTATTTGTGCACAATTCGCCCCATGTCTGGGCCAGAGAGCTTTTCTCGAAAAGGAAACTGAATGTGTCTGCCACTCAAAATTAAGACAGTATGGTTTTTGTTTTTTATGCCTACATACTATGTGTGAAGAGTAGGGTTGTGCGAATAATCAAATTTTCAAATAGTAATTTTAAATAATACGCTATTTGATATTCTCTTCAAAATGAACAGCGATATTCTTGCTTTTCAAAGTGTGGGTCGCGGCGGGTTTGCCCCCTTGAGTGCGCCTCTCCTCAAGCACCGGTTCACTGCGGAGCAACAATACCCGCGGAGCTGACATCGTGGTCTTGCGACTCACTTCCGGAGCCACGCACTTAGGCAAAAAAACACACCTTCAGAGTGACCTGATGTGCCTGCAAGCCTGGTGTATTAAAAAAAAAAAAAATCAAGAATGTTGTGATTGTTTATATTTACATTTAGAATCTTCCAAATTTAATTGTGGCTATTATGCAAGGATATATGTTAAACAACAATGTTTTTTTTGTTTTTTTTTAATTGAGGAAAATATTTGCATATAGCAAAAATATTTATAAATTCCCTCAATTAGGTATGGCTGGGCTCCTTAATAGGTTTAATTTTATCTAAAATCTGTCGTTTACATGCTATCCCAATGTAGGTATTGGACTTTCTGAGGCCACAGTGCTAGATTTAATTTAACAGAGCTCATAATTGAGCACTTGGGAACTTGAGAACAACCTTTGCAAGTTCAGCTGAATTTTTGTTTAAGCATGGTGCAACAGTAGTGAAAGGCACGGAGAAAGGCGCAGTAACTATTCAACATTCTATTAAAAATATTCAGCCAAAACCACTATTCACTTCGAATTTGCTTTGAACTCAGAATCCATTATTTGCACATGCCTAACGAAGAGTTGTAGGTTTTTGTGCGAACGGTGCTTACATCGATTCCAATAAATAGCTAGTGCTATTCGTTGTGATCAGTTAGAGTAGCTATGTGCTCCGCTTAGCTGCTCTATGAACAGTAGCAGGTGGAATACAAGTGAGCAGCATGATACAAACCCTACAAAGTATTTAAAAACATATTTTTACATCAAATACAGCCCAAAGACGCCGTCGGTCACCCTGTAGATATGACACTTTATATAGTCTCCCAACACTACAACTGCAGTTTTTTCCACAGGATAACTTTCAGAAAGATTGTATATAATATTCTGACATGAAAGCTAAAAATTGTCGGCTCCAAAAGTGGGAATCTCTGCTCCAAAACCCGTTTTTCCCTGCTACAAGAGCTGCTCCAAATCACCACTTCTCAGTTCCACCACTGTATATTTGTGTAAGCGACGCAGTGTTTCGTGTTACTGTGTGATGGCACTTTTTTGTTTTCTTTGTTTTGGTACGCTCCTTCCTTGTTACAATGTCGTTCAACACCGCGCTTCATGGCGAGCACCGAGAGGTAGAAATGACTCGTGAACACTTTGAAAACAAGAAGTTGCAGTTCCAAATAAACAAATGCCGAGTAAGGCCGTCTCAAAGAGGGGCCTCAGGCGGCATAGGTCGAGGTGCCACTACATAGTACCAAGTCTCGAGAAGTACTAAAATACGAGAAATATTGTAGCTAGGCTTTCTGCCAATAAAACAGTGTGTCTTTGATATAAATAAATATTCTGCACAAAGCATGCCCCGGCACTTAAAGGGTGGAATCATTGTGTCGCATTAAATTGTTCTGTCAATTTAAAATAATGTTACGACGAAATCATTGTGTCATATTAAATCAATGTATCATAGTACAATATTGTGTCACATAAAACCATTGGCACGCTAAACCATTGTCATACTAAATCATTGTGTCGCAATAAATTGTTGCAGCAACTCTCCTGTACTCCCGCGGGGACTTGCAGAGAAAGACGGTGAGTGTTCCATTTTTATCTTAATATTTTTAGCCCTTATTTGTTGGTGCTTGTGAGCCTTCCTAACTGGAATATACATTGCACTTAGTTTACTTCGTTTCACTCAATGCAGAGGACTTTGCTCACAGGTGTTGTCAGTTGCTTTGGACTTTGTATTATGTTCAACAGTGACTTCCTATGTTGTTTGCATGTAGAGATGAAAGCAGCGTGATTTCACATTTCTCTTTATTTTTTATATTTCTTGGTACACAATATAATTTTGCCGTAGAAATATTTGTCTATCCATTGCATTTGGCCATGATCAGTGTTTTTGGGCAATAATTTTCCATTCTGCAGTTATTATCGAGGGATGAAAAAGACCAAAAGTGGGAAAGGGGTGGGGTGGTACATCACAAACAAATGTGTAATTTGAAGAAACTTGCAGGACTTGCATGAGAGAAAAGAGCAACAAAAGCCTTCGTTATTTTTCCAAATATTATAAGGATGGGTGCACATTTTGGTGTACATTTTGTTTTTACATTGAACTTCCGACAGCAAATCTGGCTAGGCGAAATTATCGCCGATCAATTCTCACTTAAGAATAAAACCGCTTCAGCCTCAGATAAAGAAAAAAAAAACTACAAATTCCAGGATTTTAGGGGTTATGTTTCACAAGCCTTGAGTTGTAATAGAAGTTGATAGAACTAGATATCTCTGAAAATTTTTTAGCTACCCCAGCTTGCTTAGACACATGTGGGCTAAATGCCTTGCATTCAAGGTTTGGCAGAACTCAATAGCGGTTGGAGGGGAAGGTGGATATTTCCCAAGCTCCCTTCTGTGAACCCCACATCGCTTTGCTTGCCCTCGGTGTCTGTCACACACACACTCTTTCTCTTGTCGCACACGCACTACACATGCGCACACACACACATGTGCGTGCACACAACACACACACACACCGTGGCTTCTGCAGTACTGCACCCAACTAGTGAGATAGAGCACAGGGTGGTTCAGGTAAGATAGCACAACCATGTCTAGTCAACATTTTTAATTCTTACAAAAAAATATATTTTGTTTGCACACCCGAAAACACGACTCCAATCATTTTTTGTAAAAAAATAAAATTTACCTTTTGGAAGAAGAATTATAAAGTTGCTGTCGGTCAGGTGCGCGTTTGCGACTTGCTCATAGTCAGCATTTTGAATGGTTGTGAAACACACAGTTGTCGCTGTGGACGTAATATATTTTGTGCAGAGCTGGACATACAGTAAAATTAGTTAAGAATGTCTTGTGTTTACAGAGCATTTTTAGTTGTTAATAAAACATTACAAACATGACACATAATGCAAAAATTGGCCAAAATATGAGCTTTGTAACTCCACATTAAAAATTTGGGAAACATTGAAATCTTCTATTATGACTGGGACACGGGTATTCAACATTTATACAAGTTTTCATTCATATTGAAAACGCACATGCGTTTTCAAAAAGCAACTCAAACGTAGGCATTTTTGCAGTTATTTTGAAAATCATTTTTTGCAAAATATGACATCTTCAATTTTGTTCTAATTTTTAAAAAGTTGAGGTCACATGTCGTGCCCTCTCGAGGCCCTTTAACGACATATTGCGACATTTTTTGTATTTCGCAATTTATGGCACATCCAGTGCCACCCAATTAGCAGAACCGTCAGTTGTTGGAGTACAGAAAGGCAAAGACGTTGCCAATGTAAAGAAGAGGCGAAGAAAGTGGCCGCAAAGTATAAGTATACGAGCAGTCTGTGCTTGTGCATGATTTTGTCAAAATTCAACTGTTTAAAGAAAAGATAATAGTTCAATACAAAATACGAGCGACTTCCCTCATAGAAGAGTAAAGATACTGTGCCGATTTCTCGATTCTCCCAACCTCTCCACTTGTTTTACAAAAGCCGGTGTGGGACACGAGCTAGACGGCTCACTTGCGCTGCCGATCTCTTTATTGGGAGGCGAGGAGTTTGGCGGCAGTAAATTGACATGCGACGGTGAGGTACTTGCCGAGTTGCGAGGAAATGGGCTCCACAGTCGGATTGTCCCCGGTGGTGATCATGAAACAGAAGGCTCAAAGTAACTGGTGAGGCCTAAACCGGAAACGAAGCTAGGGCCTTTAGTTTCCCTTGGGTGTCCAGGCCTGTGAGCAGTTTCTTCCCCGACTTTAAACGCGGCGGCTCAGTCGCGTTTCTGGATCCCTCAGGCTGTTTCTGCTCGGCTGAGGCATTCTGGTGCAAGGCTTATCTGTTTCGCCATGTTGCTTTCGGAGAGCTTGCGGTGGCCTGCTACAACACCGCTACTTGCCAAGTAGGACTCCTGACTTAAGTTGGTTTTGTCAGGTCTCTGTGCTTGTTCCACCTTGATTCCGCAGTCAGTTTTTTTTTTTCAAACATTTGACGCAGTTCAAGCACACACAGTCCGTTTCTCGGAAGAGGAGACTCCCTTCAGAGAGGCGCGGCGCTCAACAAAACTCTATTTAGATGCATCACGCTTTGAAAGTACCTTCGGTAAAAATTTTTTCTTATAGGAACTGAGGAATCAGTTCTATTAATAATTTTTTGAACCGATTGATTTTTGACCAATTTGACTGCGGACGAATTTTGCGTCCGCTCCGGCCGTCGATCGTGAGGCCCTCTCTCTCGTCCCCTTCGGCAGTGTGGGAAAAGTTGCGTTGTTCATGCCGCTCAGTCGGGGTATGTCGGATGGTTGATCCAAGTATCCTCGGTGCGTGACCGAGACTCCTCGAGCCAGGGGTCCGCTTGCTTGTGGTGTCTGCCAGCAGGTCAACCCAGCCCACTCTGATTGATCGGCGCAAAACATGTGTTTTGGTGCAGTCATCAAGGAACCCACGTGGGCAGCCACGTGAGCAGTCGCAGGCAGAACTCACTGTGAAGAAACGCCACTCGACAGCTTGGACACCCCTGGGAAATTAAAGGCCCCAGCTGCATTTCAGTTTTGGACCACTCCGCAGGTTCTTTGCACCTTCTATTTCCTTGGGCACCCCGAAGGGGCACTCCGATGCGTGGTGTGCCCACTGGCAGGTATTTCTTGCCTCCGTGTCAAATTTCGCCTTGACTCTCTGCCTCCCATGACTGCCTGGCTCTGGAAGTGGCGTCTCCACAGACCCCGAGCCATGGGATTCCAGCGCCGCCCACGTCTGGCTGTGCGTGGCTTTCCGTGTCAGAAGGGCATCCTGGTGGTTGAGCAGGAGCCCGGGTAGGTTTGGACCTCCAGGGCCCAGGTGAGGAGCAATGCACCACTTCGGCCCCCGCTTCTCGTGGTAGGGGTCCTGGTAAAGACGGCCAGATGGGTCAGCCTGATACTTCCCTGTTTCTCTTCTCCCCTCTGTCTTTCTTTATCTTTCCTCACTGCCTTTATTTCTCTCATTTCTCTTGCTCCATTTTCTCCCCTCTTTGGCGGCAAGGGCTAACCTTGGGTGGCAATAGATACTCTCGTCTAAACCACACTTGGTTATAGCGTCTTAGTAGCACTGGCAGGCAACATACTCAGACAGCCCAGCCACCCTTGAGGTGTTTTGTGCTGTTGGACTCAGTGGTGGTTGATCTTGTCTGAGTGCCGAAGTTTTACTAACTTTTATGGCTGCCCCTCCTAAACCAAAACCCGGTTCGGTAACACGACTAGGCAGCGCCTGGCCCAGGCCCTCTTGTCATAATAAAGTCCTAAGTGTTCTGCAAAAGTTCTTTGTACTCCATTCAGAAAATGATCCAGCGTCAGCCAGCTTTTCACCACACTTTGCTGTTGCAAGAATCCTTGACTCGTGCCTTAGGCGATTATAATGCCAAGCTGTAACTAGGAGAACCGCAGCGCCGGTAAACAAAGAAACAAAGCATTGCTTTGCTCACATGACTTCCTTGATGTAAAGTGTCTCTCCTACTTTCAACCTGTCCAACGGGTCATGTCTGAGAGCTCCCACGCGAAGGGTCACTTGAGGGCCTCCTTTAAAGTGGTCCCGTAAAAGAGATGCTGTTCCGGAAAAGTGGGCAAACTCCCTCACAGCATACGTGCACTTTAGCGTCACTCTCTCCCTGCTTCTGTAAGGCTGGCTGCACAAACACCGCGTCCGGCCGTATATCCCAAGCTAAGGTGCTGCTAAGGTATAAACGGTTTCAGGCTGGCTGCTGCTTGCTGGAAAGAGATAAGTGTGCAAATATAGGAGCCTGGGCATACTAGCTAAGTCATTTGAAAACTCACCTTGTTATTACCAAGCTGTAAAGGCCCCACAGCATGCCTGCGTACATGCCCTCTGTGGAAACAGAGAAGGAGATCTTAGCTATAAACAGAAAAGCATCCAGCTGCAGAGGTAAAGCAACCTCGTTTTAATCTTTGAGCTCCTATGCTGATACCGTCTGCTTGAGACCTGCCCGACAACAACCTAGCAAGTACAAACCACGATCCTCCCGGACGGACAGCCTGCTTATACTGTCCCCTCTTCTCAGCAGGCGTTGCTGGCTCCGCCCTCAGCTGAAAAGGTGGATGCCGGTCACGGGATCCCACTAAACCTCACTTCAGGGGACTGTGCTGTGTGCACCCACGGCCACCTAAAGGCCGTGGTCTCCCTCGTGCCCCTGGAGGCTGGCCCCATGCTCCCTGGCAGCCGCCTGGTGGGGCCCCAAGGTCCGCCAGCAGCGGCTCCAGGCAGAACCGATGGACGAGAGCGGGCCGCGGTCCCAGGAGGACAGGCCCCACTCTAATTCAGAGTCATTACCTTGACCACCTGTGATACCACAGAGTATCAAATACCCCAAAAGAAAAAATGCCTAGGTAGATGAGCTTCTAGTCCTAACGGCAATTCTCTGTGTACCTACATATGATGAAGAAGTCGCCTCAATGAATTTCATGAGAATTGCACCACAACTCAGATGATGTGTGCTATTTGTTAGACCATCATCACCCATTAATCTTTGCCTAGAAGCCATTGAATCCTATTGTTCTGGTTGGCCTGTATTTTTCGAAAAGGCCGTCTCCATTAGATCTACCTCTGGTGGTAGCCATTATAGTTCAGCGATCTACTCCATGTATTGGTGCCCTTAACACTGGGTTGGGCTGTGCGGCAGTTACGTGTTTTTGTCAGCGGCTTGATGACAGTTTTGCTCCTGTTGCATACCTCCTAATTATCCTCTAACTGGGGTAGAACTTGGTGTTGTATGACCAACTCCTGACCAGTTTTAAATACTGATTTTTGCGCTCGCCCATATGGGGTAAGTGATCTTGATCTGTGAGGGATCAATGATTGAGCGATTTATTTCTTCTACGGGATTGTGTGCTCAACCGCGAACATATATTTTAGTGCTCCAACCGCTCATTCACCATCATTAGCCTGTGTCAACAAACCATACCAATTTCCCTCTCTTCTCTGTAGGTCAATCACCATTTGATGACCATTTTTCCATAATTTTAAATGTAACTGAACGACAGGATTCACCTTCAATCAATTCCCAATTGAAGTTTAATGACAACTGATTGGTTACCAATAAGCATCACTTACAAGTGTACACATCTCTCCACATGACTCTCCATTGATCGCATAACTGAGCATATCACCAAGCATATTTTAGAAGCATCAATCATATTCCATACCGCAGCATCTAACCACATCTTCCCGGCTTGGCTCATGAATTTGAATATGACTACCACTTATATA
Organism: Ixodes ricinus; assembly: GCA_037355805.1. Lineage (NCBI taxonomy): Eukaryota > Metazoa > Arthropoda > Arachnida > Ixodida > Ixodidae > Ixodes > Ixodes ricinus. Next base: position 2,865 of record JAZHYW010017571.1, on the reverse strand, counting down.
ATGAACAAAGCAGGAATTTCATGAAAATACCTACCAAACAAATCATCATCACCTTTAAGATGGTAATCCAGTACTAGGTCTATTGAAAGAAGTCTAAGCGATAGTTTTCAGGGATACATCTTACCAGCAACAGTGTTTAGTGCAAAGAGGTATGCAGGACCGAGTACATAAGATCAATGGCTGCTACCCATTACATACTCAATCCCTCACATTAGACATGGAATCTGCGAAAGTATTGAGGAGCAAGCTAATCTATAGGGAACATTTGAGTCTGTCTCCAGCTCTGATCATGCTCAGCCAGCTTTCATTGGCACTATTTTCATGCAGAAAATATCTATAAGTACCTCAGGAGGCAATCAAGAATATATGTGTACCATTTGCTACATGACAAGGCAGTATTGCATAGTTAGAAGCAGACTGCCGCCGGTCCTAATGTAGTATTCATTACACTATGCTACTACATCCCTCAGCTTGGCTCATTTGTATATTCAACCGTGTCTGTTGGAGGTCATTTCCATACAATCTTGGAGACGTGTCCATTGTCATTCCTTTACTTAAGCCAGACTGAGTCTTCATGTTACTTCCATTCTGAGAATGATAGCACTAACAGGTTGCTCTCTCAAAAACACTGGGAGAAGATGGTCAACAAAGACTTATGTATTACCTCAGAAATAGCCTCCTAGACCGACCATCAGTGCGGCTTCCGTTCGTTTCGATCACGCTCGATCCTGGTTAGTTGAGACCACTCTGCGGGAGGCATTTGTAAATAAACATTACTGTGTTTCTATCTTTTTGATTTAGAAGAAGGCAGATGACAGTAAATGGCCTCATTTTAGATTTTGCAGGATTTGTTTGGTCTTGGTGTCCGAGGGTAGAATGCTAGGTGTACTGTTCAGTTACTGCAATGTCGCACTTTCTATGTAAGATTAGGAACAACCCTTTCCAGGAGTTTTTCAAGAAAATGGAGTTCCCCAGAGTGTCATACAAGCGTAACCCTTTTCATTGTAAAGATGAATTCGATTGCCGTGCTATATCCTTCCGTGCATTATTCTATATATGTAGACGATATTCAAATTTCAGTCTAGATCCTATAATCCTTCTAAATATGAACGTGGATCAACTGGCAATTAACAAAGTTACAAATTGACTTGGCCAAACGGTTTAAATTTTCGCCAGCTTACTAATGTGTGTTTTTCTCGCCGGCGTGATGCAAGAGCCTTCATTACAAATGTATGGAATACCAATAGCACAAAGTGAACACAAGTTTTGGGACTCATATTTGATTCGAAATTGACTTTTGTTCCACATATTAGGAACTTAAAACTTAAATGTCTCAAATCGCTGGATATACTAAGGTTCTATCACATGTATCATGGGGCTCCGATGAACTATGTCATGCATATACCAGGCGTTGTGCTCCAGGCTTGATTGTAGGAGCATTGTGTATGGCTCTGCCCGAGCATCAATTCTAAGATGTTGGACCCCATTCACCACCAGGGACTGCGATTTGCTACCGTTCTTCTAACCTCCAGTACCGTCTATATAGAAGCTAATGAGCCATCCCTTGAAAGTAGAGTTTGCTCTGGGGTATATGTATTCTATTTGAGTTGCTCTGTCTCATGCCCTACAGCGTGTGTCGAAAACATCAGGTTCAGAAACGTTCGAAAACAAACCAGCCCGTTGTTCCTCCTTTTGCCATTAGGAATATGAATTGTGCTGAGTCTGTAGGAACTAGATACCGGCCTCAGTAGTTCAATGCTTAACTACTATAGCCCCGTGGGATTATCATATCATTAATTGTAGTCTTACTATTCGCTTATTCAGATACAAATGAAGTCATGAAGTGCTGAATTCTTTTTCAGCTACAAAATAAGTATAGACAATGCGTAGGTCTGTATACAGGTGGGTCTAAACTGAACTCTGGAAGTTGGTTGTTCATAGCTATGGTAGGGCCATCTGTAAAACCGAATCAAGAAGGAATCAAATACAGCCACCATACTGACAGCGAAGCTGGGCTCCTAAGGCCTGCTGTTAGCTGTTGATATGCAACAGCAGGCTTCGCCACTCAATTGTTTACAGACTCATGAGCTCATTAAAACCTTGCGTCACTGAAGCGCATTAGAAACCCACTGGTTCTAGAATTGCAAAATAAAGTTATCGCTGCCTCCCTACAAGCAGATTGAGATAATTTTCTGCTGGGTCCCCAGCTACGTCGGCATACCAGGCCAATGAAAAGGCCGATAGTGCTGCAAATTCTGCAATGAAGACAACTAGACCTACCAAATACCATGCAAAGACTTCTACATCACTTTGAAACGTTGTGGCCCATTCGGGCAAGGTGGCAACGTGAATGGAATAATAAACACACAACAAACTACATGTAAAACCTTTTATTGAGTGGGAAAGCGCCCGACATCGAACGCTTTATGAGGTGGTATTGTGTCGGCTACGGATTGGTCATACGCGTCTCACCCATGGGCATCTCTTGCGTGGAGAGGATGCTCTGAGTGCTGAACACTGCCAACATTCCTCTATCAATAACACATCTACTTGAGTGCCCCAGATATGACCAAAGTGCGTTTTAAAAATTTTTAGCAAATATATCAGGAACATGCTCCTGCACTTGGTTATTTTACTTCGCCGAACAACCGCTGATTCATATGCTTGTGTTTATTTCTCAAGGACATCAGCCTTATACACAGGAGAACTATAGTTATTAGTAATCCAAACTCACCTTCATCCTGTATACTTATACAATCATATACATAGTTTTATTACACCATTTAAGCTACACTAAATATTTTCTTCTTCCAAACCTTCTTCACAATAAGTTTTACTCTTGGCGCATTTGGCCTTAGTAGCCCT